>PVLD010002653.1:0-160197 GCA_004027595.1 Dinomys branickii | reverse complement strand
CAGCTATTCCTCTTCTGGGTATTTTCCCAGAAGATCTGAAAACATCATATCACTCTGATATATGTGCACCCATGTTTATAGCAGCACAATTTGTAATAGCTAAAATGTGGAAACAACCCAAGTGCCCATCCACAGAAGACTGGATTAAAAAATTGTGGCATTTTTATATAATGGAATATTATTCAGCTATAAAGAAAGAGTTATGGGGACTTTGTAGGTAAGTGGTCAAAACTGGAGTCCATACTCATAAGTGAAATAAATCAGCGATACATGTGCAGGCAACGTATTGTATCACTGGTGTAAGAACCCGAGCGTGGGAATATAAACTAAGAGACATGAAGGAAATCTGTTCAAAAACAAAGAACAGATGGGACGAGGGAAAGGAGAAAAGAGACAAAAATGTATGTATGTATATATGAATATACATATATGCAGGAGCGCTAACTTGGTTCTACTATCGTATTATATCACTTAATGCTAAGCAATAATCGATGACGGGTTATTTGATCAATCTTGTATGTCTGTATGTGTTATCCTGAACACACACTTTGAAAATATCAATATGCAAAGCAGCAACTATGGGTGGTTTTTTTTTTGGTGTTGTTATTGTTGTTGTTTACCTGTTTTGTTTTTTGTCTTTGGATTTTTGGTTTTTGTGTTTTTTCTGTTGTTGAGAGGATTAATTGTCTGACTAATTTTGCATGTCTGCATATGGGTTCATATATTTACACTTCAAAGATATCAATGGATAAAGCAATAACCACTGTTGAGACCAGGTCACCTTGTCTATAGATTAGTTGTGATTGTACTATTTTTTATGCTAATTGGTGTGTTTGTTAATATGTTTTTGTACTTTTATTTTTTTTTAATTTAAAAAAAAAAAGGTGAAGACTAATTAGCTAATCCTTTCTAATGCTAGTTTCTCAGAAACTACTGTTTTCCCATCCACTTTGGCCCTTCTGGAAGCAGCATTCCTCAGGCCACCTGGGAGGGATCCAACAGAGCATGGTTTCCCTGTGGGACCCATAGGTGCCAGCAGATGGTGTGCGGCTGAGGCTGAGGCAGAAGCAATCTCCTCCCAGGACTGCCCCAAGTGAGGCTCAACCACCCCCCGCAACGTGACGCACAAGGCACAAGAGTGCTTTCTCTGCAGAGACGTGATATCTGTACACAGGGTCTGAGGGGATTCCTCTGAGGTGTGCCTTTTACCAGGGAGGGCAGACAAGGTGACAGTGCCAAACAAAATCTCTCAGGTTGGTTTATTTCTTTAACAATTTATTTTAATGCTTTATACCTGATGCTCAGAAACCTACTCCCTTTTCTATAGTATTGGGCACCAAATCTAGGGCCTCACAGGCGAGCAAGCGCTCTACTAGTGAGTTCCATGCCTGAATCCTCATCTCTTCTTTTTACTCCAAAGAGGAAAAAGGAAGGTTTGGATCCATTTTTTTCTCATCATGGGCAATGCGCACATGAAAGAATCTCCACATACTTTCCCCCTCCTCTGCGGAACATTCCTCATCATCATCTCTTCTAGGACTGTATTCCAGAATGTGCCTTGGAAAAGGACAGAGACATGTGAAAATACTCATGTTATCATCTTGGGTTGTATAAAAATATGTCAGTCTCTGTTCTCAATACAAGCCTACACCAACACATTTAGTTTTCAAGAGTCTTTCATCTCCCCTCCCGGCCCTGCCTCCAGTGGTAAGTAAATGATCCCAGTTGCACCATCTTGACTTCCCACACTCCGCCTTGAGCTCTGGGGTTTTGGCCACTTTACCTCTTAAAGAAATGGTGATTATATTGTTCAACCCTAATGAAATGCAGGACTGAACTTAAGAACAAAGAAATTCAAAATTTGGGAGTGGGGCTGGGATCTTTCCCATAAATCCTTACATTTTAAGAGGAAAAAAAAGCTAAAGCAAACTACTAAAAGTTGAGTACAAATGTAGCCATAAGTACTGACAAACTACTGTTTTCTTATTAATAATAAAATACTTACTTTATGTAAAAACTTGTAAGAAAATCTGTTAAGCAAAGAAAAGTAAAAACAAAATGCTAGATTGGGAAAATTATACTAAAAGGGATAATTATTAGGGTATAATATCAGGTATATTATCATAGTTGCTTACATAACATGTGCAGGTCGCAGGTCTGAACTAAAAGAGGTACCATTTAACCCAATTTGAGGCAAAGAACCTAAAACTATGTGAGATCCATGCGGAATGTTAAACTATACATCCTGAAAGTAAGAATAGTAAAACAAGTGAGAAAGTATTTTATTATGATGTTCAGTTGGACTTTTCAAAATGGACTGGATTGCCACTAGAACGCACACAATCACTAGTCAAGGAGCACCTAACTGTATATATTAGGTGATGAAATACACAAATCAGGTTCTGTGCAGGCCCTTGTGAAAGAGATGCCTATGATCTAGATCTAGCTGGGGTCTATGGGGAATTTTGGCTCATTCACTTCAGTAATAAATCAGAGGTAAGTGACACTACATGGGAAAAAGAAAAGTGAACAGAGCCTATACTCAGAGTTTAGTGATGTCCTAAGTGCCACGATACAGTAATCGCATAAGAAAACACACAAAACCCCAGCATGAACAACTGAAACCCTATAACCTACCTGTAAGGTCAATGCAGGGAGCTACAGAGGTATTTATGAATGCCCTGGGCCCAGCTTGAGCCAGCTATCCTGTCTCTCCTATTTTAGAAAGTTATTTTTAATGAAGAATTATTTCAGTTGTTAGGAAAATTTTTTTAAATTGAGTATCAGCCTAAACATATACTTATGAAATGGTATGGCTACCCAAACAAGACAGCCCCCTCATGGTATCTATGGTGCAGTCCAGTAAGGGCCAGCCAGCCAGCCAATTTATAGGTCTGAAATTTCCAGTCACTGTTATACAGCTGAGCAAAACCAAGCTGCATGCCTCTCAGAGCTCCTCTGCTAGCGCTGATGATAAATTGAGATGCCAGGTGATCTAGTCAACAGTAATCTTCAAAATTAATTTGGGATGCTCAACATGAAGTATCAAGGAAGTACATTTAAAAAAACTACCATCCAGATCATCTTCACTGTTTTATTAAAAAATGATTTTATGTAGATAGTTTTAGGTTCACAGCAAAACCAAGTAGAAGGTACAGAGATTTCCCATGTATCTCCCACGCCCACATGCATAACCTGTCCTATTATCAGTATTCCTCACCAGAGTGTATATCTCATTTGATTACAGTTGATAAACCTGCACTGACACATGATTATTATCCAGTCAACAGCTTACGTTAGGGTTCACTCTTGGTGTTATACATTCTATAAATTTGAACAGTTTATATGAAACGTACCCATAATTATAATACCACACAGAAAAGTTATACTGCCCTAAGAATCCTCTGTGCTTTTCCTATTTATTCCTCCCTGTCCTAACCCACAGCGGCCACTGATCATTTTATTGTCTCCACAGTGCTGTTCTTTCCACATCACATAGTTGGGATCACATAGTATGTAGTATTTTCAAATGGCTTCTTTCCCTTACTACCATGCAGTATGTTTCCTCCAAATCTTTTCATGTATTCATAGATCACCTCTTTGGTAGTCCTGTATTCACCTAGTGAAGGACACTTTGGTTATCTCTTCATTACACTTTTAGAACAATGAGTAGGACATAAAGGACCACGAGTACTAAGGAAGAACTAAGACTTAGACACGGCAAGGCAGCTTGGGCTAGCCCATGAAACTAAGAGTTTTCCATTTCCCTTTCTCACACAAGGACCTTCTTTCCCATTCACCTACCAGCTGTTGTTCCCATGATACATTTCTCCTGGACCCTCTTCCAGAAGGCCTTGGTAGAAAGGGAGGTATAAATTAGTAACATCTTTGGTTATAACTAAAAACTAAAGTTTCATTTTTCTAAGGAAAAGGATGCTCCTCTCAAGAATATCTGCATTTGACAGAAGGAATATCTAAGAGTGGAAAATTTCAACACAATGTATTGCATACCATCTGGGACAATCAATTAGAATTTGAAAACTAAAGGCTTTTTCCTGTGCTCCCCAATTACTCCACACTTGTGTCTTAGTAAATTTCCTCATCAATGGTACAAAATACCTAGCACCTACAACATAAGGAGAAAAGGCTTATTTTGGCTCACAATTTAAGTTTCAGTCCTTGGATGCTAGCTCTAGGCAAACATAGCATGGTGGAAGACCATGTGGCAGATGAAGGCTGCTCTTCACACTGCAGCCAGGAAGTAGCAAGTGGAGGGAAAAGCCCAGGAAGGAGATATAACCTTCCCGATCACAGGCCGTGACCTGCCTCTTCCCACAAGGGTGCACCTTCTAACAGCAAGTCAGCTATACCATCTCCATAATCCAATCACCTTCCAAAGGTCCTGCCTCTGAGTACATGAGGTTCTTAGGGAATATCTAAATATAAACCATAACAACTGAAGATAAAACTATTTTCTCTCTCTTAAGACTTACTAAACACTAACACTCAGATCTAATACAATTCTTTTTTTTTTTTTTTTTTTTTTTGCAGTACCGGGGATCAAATTCAGGACCTTGCGTTTGCCAAGCAAACACTTATTCCACTGAGCTATATCCCCAGGCCCCTACACTTATAATAAAATGTTTTTATTATAAAATGTTTTTAGGGAAAATGTTTATATAATAAAGTGTTTTTAGGGAAAATTACTACAGCCTTATTCTGTATCACTGTCTCAACCAGGGGATAGTTTACTCCCCAGCCTGGGGATATTTGACAACATATAAAGGTATTTATAGTTATGGAGGAGCTGGTGTTCTGCTCCCTCATAGACAGAAGTAAAGGATGTATCTGAATACCCTGTAAATATACAAGATACCCCCAACAGACACACACCCGAAGAATTAGCCAACTCAAATATCAATAGTGCCACAGTTGAGAAAATCTGCTTTATGTGAGCTAACTGCTATAAAGTTAATATTTAGGTGATATAAACACTGCTGTCAGTAAAATTACTGCATCTACCTTAAGAATAAAAATGTCTATAATTTGGAAAGATTTGCTTTATTTTCTTAACATTTATTTCTAGGATACCTTGATCTTGATTCTGAATTATTTACTTTTCAGAACAGTCAATTGAATAAAATGAAGAGGCTTTATATAGTTCATGTAAGTTTTTCTATTTTGGAAATGGAAGTTATGATTAAAATTGGCATTTCTGAAACTCTAATTGCTAGTTATTACATTGCTGAGCAGGAAAAAAAGAAAATAAAAATATTTTCAAGACCAGCCAGGTGGGAAGTCTTAAGAAATTATAAGCCAATGTTCATATTCCAATGAGAAGAAATTTTCTGTTTAGACATTTTTCAATTTGCTTAAATAGTAAGCAATACATTTCTTTAATTCCTAAACTGCTATTAACTGGCCAGTTTTTTAACATTGGGTTGAGTGAGCAGAAGTTTGTACAAGAAGTCTATATATTAAGGGCTTTATAAATTATACTGGGATCAGACACTCTGCAGATGTATAAACTGCCTATAGAAACTTTAAACGTCAATGTTTTAAAACCCATTTCTGGGCTGGCTGGAGATATAACTAAGTGGTACAGCGCTTGCCTGCCAAGCACATGGTTGTTTGATTCCCAGTAAATACTTAATAAATAAATAAATCTCCTTTCTGACTGAAATATGATGAAGTTTTCCAGTTCATGTACTCAGCAGGAAAGTAACATAAATGCCCTTGTGACATCAATACTTAAGGAGTTTTAGGAGCATGACCTCACTTCTTTGGTAACTCCTGCCCTCCATTTCACAAGCATCTCTCCTAGGTATCTATCACTTGCTCTCGCCTCATTCCTATTTTCTTCTCCCACTCTCCTATAAATCACTGGAAAGGGGGGAATGACTTGCACTAGAAGAATGTGAGGAAAGTCATAATGGTGTCTTCTCTCAATCATGAGACTGAAAACTATTCCCACACTGGAAAAGCTAGGGCTTTCAACTTACCAAAATTTATTTCAAGTCTTCAAAATATAAGCAAGCCTTCAAAATGTAAGTAAGCTCTGAATCATTACGTTTTTTTTTAGGGTCTTGCTTTTGGTAAACCTATGGAATGGTTTTCTTTTATTCAGGTCTGTTGAAAGCTACCAAAAAAGAACTACAAATTGAAGTCCTCTTGCTCATTGCTTGGGCTTGACAAACCAAGCAATCATCAAAATCATGAACTATGCACTACTTCTAATAGCCTTGTCTGACATAATATATCAACAGGATGGATAGGCAAATAAATGGCATTACTTAACATAATCACTTCATGTTGTACAACCAACACCAGGTCTCAATGCTTTATCACTTCCAAAGAGTTTGATAAGAATAAAGTTGATTGTGAATGTGAAGGTATAAACTGTTCAGCAGTTGGGGTTGTTAATGACAGCAAAGGAACACAAAGGAGGAAATACAGGCTTCAGAAACTCAAATTCATTGCTAATTGCCTATGCATTCATTACAGGCTGACCAGGGCTAATTATCTAATTAAACTAAAGCCCTGTTGCCTTAGAGGAATTTCTAGGCACTTGATGTTGCCTATCAATTACCTCAGCATGTCCTGTTGAAATGTGTGGTTAACTCAAGGCATGTTTTGCTTTTCCCAGCAGCAATACACGGCATTCTGAATGCATGATGATTTATGCTTAGAAGGAAAGAAGTTTTTCCTTGAAAAAAATATACCATGGAAACTAAGAATAAAGGCAAATATGTTAAACAAGAATTCCTGTTAATTTTACTCAATAATCTATAATTCAGGAAAAGTCAATATAATCTACTTTAAGTGGAAAAGAACGAGAGAATACAAGAGAAATCAAATATCATTGTATGCATGTTTCTGAATGTTCTCTTCACATGCTTCTAAAAGTGCATTTTAAAAAATGTCTTTTGTGAGGCCTTGCAGTAGTTCACAGTATGAAATAACTTAATTTCATATAATTATAATATTTAAAATTAATAATATTTTTTAAAAGCTGGAAGGAAAGTGATAAATCATTCAGGCCAGTCTTCACTTTATAAATAAGGGAACTGAGGGTCTAGGAAGTGAAATGACTTATCCAAAGTCACACAGCTGGTTGCTAGGACCAGGTGTAGCACTGGTGTTTTCTCAGTCCATTATGCTTTCTGCTGTTCCAACTTCCAAATTGCACTATCATTTCTCACACTTCCTCTAAAATGATGTAACAGAACATCTGCACGGACAAGGTTGGTTTTGTTTGTTTGTCCAAAAGAAGCCTTTGATTGGTAGCATTTCCCCTCTAAAGAAACTAGGTATATAACGACGGGCTTATTTCCTAACGACGGGCTTATTTATTTCAAGTCAGTCAAATGCACTAGGATGTATTTTGAGGTATGTTTTCAAGAGATTGTTTTTAAAAGGATTTAGGTTTTTGTTGTTTGGGGGTTTGCTTGTTCTTTGTGTTTGTTTTTTGCTTTGTTCAACTAGAGAAGAAAAAAATGACAAACTTATAGTGGATCTTATTAAACATAGCATTTAAAGAATTAAACTGCACCCTACTATACTGTTTTTTAGGGAAATTTATCTTAAATCTATGGTCATGGCTATAAAGCAACATTTACTTAGCATCCTCTGGGAAACGCATCTTCCAAGAAAATACTATTTCACTCTAAAGAGTTCTCCCCTTCCCCTCCCTTGCCTGCCTCTTTCACCGTCATTTTCCAGGGAAATGCTAGCAATGAACACACCGTTCTTTCCTGGCCAAGTTAAGTAAGACAATTTTCCCTTTCACTGCCTCTTGAAGCTGAACATCAACTGTTTCACCACTTCTGTTTAAAATCCATTAATTAAAATAAATATAAAGTAAAAAAATCTTTCTTTAAGCCAGGAGGAAAAGGACAGATGGGAAAGCGGAGGAGGTGGAGATAGCTGATGTCTTCTTAGGAAAAAAGAGAAAGAAAAACAAGCATGAAATTGAAGGGGGGTTAATTAGGAGAGGTAAATTAATTTACAGTTCATAACTAATTTTGGTCTCATAATAATCACATTGCTTAAAAGACAACAGGAAAATCTTTCCAATATCAAATTGATGGTGAGGAGGAGGGTTGTTATAACCTTTAATCTGTTCCAAAAAGGTAATATCTGGCCTTTGGCAGTGCTTCAGACTGAGCACAGCAAAATCTTCTCTTCATTAACAACTTGTGAATACCACACCACACCCCCAACTTCCCCTGAAAATTCTCCAAGTTTTTAATTCCTTTCTCCCTTATCTCCTATTTCCTGAAGACACTAACGAGAAAGGAGGGGGAAAAGAATCACCAGTTTAAGTCTTTCTCCATCCCTACTCCACATGTACTAGACTACAGAATTAACAGAAATGATATCTATAGCTTACGTCACACAACCTGACCTCTGAAATGTATCACTGCAAAGTAGTCCAATGTCCATACCTAAGGTCTTACTCTAACACTAAAAGTGCCTGAGCTTAGCATATTTAGCTGAACAGCTTATAGAGCAAACTGCTAAGATATCAGATAACCAAATGTAGTTAAAGTAAGACAAAGTTATCTTACAAGGTCATAGTGGAGGTGCAGTGAGCTAACAGGATTAGAGTGTAATAATGAGATAACTGAGACGAAAGAAAATATGTGTAGTTTTGCCTCAATCATCCTTATACTTCTGTCTTCTACAATGGAGGAAGGAGATATGCTTCTCACACCTGAAAAAAGTGGATCTAGTGAAAACAGTGACTTACGCAGTAACACAGGGGCAAAGCTTACATAGTGCTGGAAACTCAATCAGTGGCAAAGCCATGCCACCAGTTCTTCTAATGTTGCAATTATTTATTCTTATTACAATTTGACATTTATATATGATATGGGATAAGAAACACATGCTAACATTTCTTAAAATTGGAAAAGCCAAAATATTTCACATATAAGTATAAATCAGCCTACATATAGGAAAATTTTTATCTATTTCTTTATCATGTTCTAAGCTAACATAAAAGTCAAATATATGTGCTACTGGGAAGAAACATTGCCAGCCCATTTTATAAACAAAAACAAAATTACAGGTTAGGAACTCTGAGCATTTAAGAATGTCAATATTGTTGCACTTGTTTAACTGAGTATGTGTGACCAAAGCAGATCAACCAAAACAGAAATAAAACATCAGGAGGTAGTTTATCTTGTATATCAAGGAAAAGGAGTCCTCATAACAGAGAGAGACAGGTGAAGAAGGATGGAAGACAAAAGAACAAGCCTAGTTCCCAAAGAAGGAATAAATTCATAAGGGAGTAGGTGGGGATAAACAGACATAGGCTGGGGACTCTTCCAGTTGTCATTTCCTAATTAAGCAACTGTAAAGAACAAAAAGAACCTCAACTTTACTCATACTTCTGTACGCTTCTATCATTCCTAAATGTCACAGACGTAGGCAGGAGGTAGGCTTCAAACTGTACCAGTCTTACCTATCACTACAGAGGTGTCAACTCATGAAAGAGAAAATGTTGAGAATATACTTGCCAAAGCAATAACTCATCAGCAAGTCCTGTCAGCTGTACCTATAAACTAGATTCCTAACCTTTACACTTGTTCTCCAGTTCTTCCCCTGAAATACTGCCTCTAATTGTGTTTCTCTATTGTTAAATTTGTGCTATCACCAACCTCTTAAAAATGTAAAACAGATCAAGTCATTTAACTATCCTAAGCTCACTAAAGACTTCTCCCTGCACAGACAATAAAATTCAACTCCCTTCCACAACCTGTAACTCCCTATGATCCTCCTCCCATAGTCTATTAGGCATACATAATCTGCCCCATGTCTACTTCTCCCATTTCATTTTCCCTGAGGAACCCTGACACTCTCTATACAGCCTAATGCCACAGGCCTTGATTTTTCCCTCTTATTTACTTCCTTTCTACCTACTCAAAGTCATAGTATCCAATACTGTTTCTCAGTCTTACGCCATTTCCTAATCCCGAAATGCTCTGACCCTAGCTGTTTCCCTAGCCAACTCCTTGATATTCAGGAGCAACTCCAATGTTATCTGGTAGTCACTCCTGTTATCTTGTGGTCACATAATTTAAAGGAACATACCACACACACAAATATCATAACATCCTATTACCCTGTGTTTCTGTCTCCATCGATAGCTCTGCCTGAAATTATGTTACTCATTTATGTCTACTGTACAACAGACATCCGTCTTATTCCATTTTCTGCTGCTATCACACATCACATGACATTGGGTAACTTATAAAGAATGAAGATTTAGTCTTCATACTTCTGGAAGCTGGGAAATCCAAAAGGACAGTGTAGGATCTGGTAAGGGCCTTCTGGCTGCATCATAACATGGCAGAGGGCATCACATGGCAAGAAAGAGGAATCATGTAAACGGAGGTCCATCTTCCACTTCTTATAAAGCTCCTGATGACATCAAGGAGAAAGGAGTCTTATGACTTAATCTAACCCTAAATACTTCCTAAAGTCCCCACCCCAAATACTATCAACATATCAATGTTTCCAAGGTGACAGTATTTCCAGCTTTGAGGGGACAAGTTCAAACCAGCACGTTTCCCACCTTACCCAGCAAAACATGCAGGTAAATTCCTTGGGAATTTAAACCTTGTCTTCCTTGTTCTTTGCTGAATCCCCAAACCCTACAACAGTGCTTTGTATCCAGTTGATATTCACTACTGGATGAAAGAGTCTACCTATCCCAAACTTTATCTAAACCTTGTTTATGGCACGTACTTCCCCAGCATTTGCACACTAGCACTTCTTATTTCTTGTCTGTTCTCTCTTCTGAATTTCTTTTGGTCTTTGCTTGGCTTATAACAACACTAAGGAATACAAAATAAATAATATAAACAAGAAAGATGTTAATGCTAATAGAAACACATTCAGTCTGGCAGTGGCACAAAAACCCAAGCAAAGTGCTTCTTAAGGGCTAAAATTCTTAGGGTCAGTATCATTCATTAGCGCAGTGGTATCAAAAGAAATTATGAAGACAGTATATCTGTGACCTCGCAAAGTATCACATGCTCTGTAGACACTCAGGGGTAGACCACAAGATAAACAGCAAAGAAGAATGGCATTACCAGGTAGATAATCTAAGTACTGAAAACAGTCATTTTAAAATTTCACCTTGAAGCTAGTTTTCAAATCAAATCCCATTTCAATATTTGATGAATAATATTTAAGCCCATTGGTCTTTACAACTTTTAGCCATTTTAAAACTATAATAATAGTTACTATCATGTGGCAGCTACTGTGTTCTAGGTGGTGTTATCAAGTATATTACTGGACTTTATAAATGAAAATACTGAACATGTAAGGGTAGGCAAGTGATAAAAAGTAACAGTTTGAAAATCAGATCTATGTGTTACTAAGATCTGTGTTCTGTGAAGTCTGTCTATATCTCCTGTGAATTATAACCTAACAGAAGTAAATCCAATAAAAATGTGTATTTGTAAATTAAGGGAAGGCATTTTTCTATTAAGTGTTCCTCACTTTAGAAAGAGGTAGAATGAGATTTCCTTAACTAGTGAATTTTGACAATACATTTAAATAACAATAGCATGGCTACTTCCAAAAATCAAGTCTTCAGAATCCTTTTACCAAGCATATAATTACTGCATTAGAATCACCTAATATTAAGAGCTCTTACTATTTATAGGTCTAGCCATGATATCCAAACTGAACTGATAATCAAGATCTTATCACTTAGAGCTTCTTAAAAATGAACATTGTAACCTTCACCCCAGTTCTTCCCAATCAGAATCTCTAGGGCCTGACCTCCAAAACAATAGTTTAAAAAATGAATAACTAAGGTTCTGAACTACTGTCACCCTAAAGTCAGCATTCTATAAATGAGTAAATTGAGGACCTGAACGGCAGAACCTTCAAGTTACAAAGCTTGTTACATGTCACAGTAAAGTGAAGAATCAGTATTAGTGCTTTTTGCACCGATTCAAGCTGTTTTATTAAAACTGTACTCATTTCTGCTTTGCTACTTTGTGCGGTCAATTACTTATAGCATGGCACCATCCTCGTGCAACTTGTTCCCTCGTCTGCAAGCTGGGAATAAAAATAATAGTGCCTACTTCTTAGGAGTTTCTGTGCGGATTAAATAATGTAACATTAGTTACATAAAGCACTTAACGCCAGGAATAGTGAGTACTCATTAGCTAAGTTATATAACCCAGTAAAAAGCATGCCTATTTTAACTGGAGAGTATTTACTGAACCACCCCAATGACAAAACGTACAAGAAACCCATGTTTAGCTTTAGAAGTCCAAGAGGACATTAAATTCAGGGTTAAGTGTAAATCATGGCATCTGGTGTCTCGTTTTTGCAGTCATCATCTGTCGCTGTTAAAAGTTTACTTCGCAGAGAATACCCTGAGAGGTGAACTAACTTGACAAGAGCACACCAGCTTCTCCTGGGATGCCTCAGGACCCCTACTGAATCTACCTCTCGGTGACACCCAGGAGTCCGCATTTATAAAACGCCTCTGCCCTCTGAACAGGTAAGCCAGCTTGATAACCACTGCCACGCAGGTTTCGTGACCACAGCAAAGGGCCTCTCAAGTCCTCCCGGCAAGTCACTGTCGTGCTCTGTAACCAAAAACGCCGCGTCATCAGGCCCTGAGGCAAACAACAGCTGTGCCCGACTGTCCGGAGCAGCCCTCGTGGTCACCAGGGACAGATTCGACCCCCTCACCTCCTAAGACACTTAGACAATTACGAAAACGCTGTCCCGCAGTCCCTGTGGTAGACAGTGCTGCTTAGGCGGCCACGAGAGGCTAAGGCTGACTCAATATTTTCCTTCCCAGGGACAAGGGCAAACGAAGCCGACCCTGGATGTCTGACCAGGCCGGAGCGGCGCCCAAAGGTTAACGACCCTCTTGCCGGTTTCTCTCAGCAGCGGTGAACCCTCACAACTCCAAAGGCCAGCTGCCGGAAGTGCGTCATCCGCCACGCTGGGGGTGCCGGGAGTGGTAGTTAGGTGGTTGCTTCTCTTACCTCCCCCCATCATTTTTTGTTAAACAAGAAAACACCTGGGAAATCTAGGAAAGGTCGCTTTGTGCCTCACATGTCTACTATCCCTTTCTTTGTCCAGATGACAGGGTAAACTCTTGGCGCTCGAGGTGGTGGGGGAACGGGCGGGCAGTGGACTACAAGTCCCGGCATGCTCCGCGGCGCGCCCTGAACGCCCGGCCACCGTCGTAGGTGCGGGCCGCATGAATGGAGTGCCGGGTGTAAGGCAAAGCCTGGCACTGTCCGCGCGGCCGGTACCTGCTCCCGAGCGCGAGTGCGGGTTGTAGGCCGTGCGCGTGCGCGCTCCGAGGAGGCGCGAAGCGAACGCGCCCGGCCGTTTCTGGCGCGGGGCTGCTGAGGTTGGCAACAGCGGCCGCCAAGCCGCGCCTCGGACCGTCGGACACTTGCAGGGCCTCCCGCCTCGCCAGGGGCTGCGGGCAGCCGTGGCGGCCGCCGGGGACCGCAAGGGCCGGAAGAAGGGAGGAGGCCGGCCCCGGCACGCGGAGGAACCGCCGAGCATGCCCCGAGACAACATGGCCTCCCTGATCCAGCGGATCGCCCGCCAAGCGTGCCTCACCTTCCGGGGCGGCGGGGGCGGCCGCGGCGCTTCCGATCGCGGCGCGACGGCTGGCCCCGAGGCGCCGGTGCCGCCCGGCTTCCCCGAGAACCTGAGCAAGCTGAAGAGCCTGCTGACCCAGGTCCGCGCCGAGGACCTCAACATCGCCCCGCGCAAGGCCCCGCCGCAGCCGCTGCCGCCCAACCTGCCGCCGGTCACCTACATGCACATCTACGAGACGCACGGCTTCAGCCTCGGCGTGTTCCTGCTCAAGAGCGGCACGTCCATCCCGCTGCACGACCACCCGGGCATGCACGGTATGCTCAAGGTGCTCTACGGCACCGTCCGCATCAGCTGCCTGGACAAGCTGGAGGCGGGCGGGGCGCAGCGCCCTCGGGCCCCGCCGCCCGAGCAGCAGTTCGAGCCGCCGCTGCAGCCCCGGGAGCGGGAAGCCGTGCGGCCGGGCATCCTGCGCTCGCGGGCCGAGTACACCGAAGCCAGTGGTCCCTGCGTTCTTACGCCGCACCGGGACAACCTGCACCAGATCGACGCTGTGGACGGGCCCGCCGCCTTCCTGGACATCTTGGCCCCGCCCTACGACCCCGACGACGGCCGGGACTGCCACTATTACCGGGTGCTGGAGCCCGTCAGGCCGAAGGAGGCTTCGGGTTCGGCCTGTGACCTGCCTCGAGAGGTGTGGCTCCTGGAGACCCCGCAGGCCGATGACTTCTGGTGCGAGGGAGAGCCCTATCCAGGTCCCAAGGTCTTCCCATGAAGCCACGGGCGCTCGCTGTGGGCCGAAGACGTGCTGACCTGATCGGAGCCTGGCTGCTGGCTACCCACCCACCACAAGGGCTCGGTCTCTCCCCGCGCTCGCTCGCTCTCTGACCCCTAGCCTGGGCGTTGGATCTACTGGAGTGACCAACAGCAGCGTCCTGGGCAGTCGAGGAAAGCACGGACAGCAGCCATCTGGCACGGTTAAGGGGGCGGGGGGGGGGGCGGGAGGCTAGGTTGTTTCCTGGTACTTGCACTGCCCGGGGCTTTGATTGCGATTGCGGCAGTGGGGCAGGGGATTCTGAAGCACTTCCATCCTAAAGCCATAATGAAAATACTCTTCCTGTTATCCTTTATACAAAATACACTAAATGGTTTTTTACCCCAACCCCACTTGGTGAATAGGGTTTGTTTTCCTCTCCTGCCCTTATGACCTTTTGCTCTTCACAATTAACTTATTGAGTGCATGACCAAGTGGTTTGAATTGATTTTAGTTCAAGTCATTGGTTAAAACTACATCTTCAAGAGATGCACAACTTAAAAGTGAGCTGCCGGGCCGCGGCTGCCCTGTGAAAATTAAATCATCTTAGCGTTCTGGGATCACTCTCAAAACATAACTATGCATGTGGAGGATAAGATTTATTTTCTTTGCTCAGTAGCCACATCTGGTTTACTCAGGCAGCCTCTACTAAAGTGTTCGGCACCTGCATATCTCAGTTTGTCTCTGGTTACTTAGAGCTTATCTTCCCTGTGAATCTCCACAGCTGTGAGTTGAGCAGATTTTTTGTTACAGATTCACCTTTAATACAAAAACTATATTCTCAAGTGACTGTTTTCCTGTCCTAATGTACCTTTTAAGAGATGATAGGGTAATTCTGTGTTTTCTAACCAGAGTCAGAGGACCCCAGTCTATTACGCTTCCAAATAACTGAATGTAAAACACCCCTAGCCAGCTGTTGAATTCCATATTCCTATTGACTTCCAATATCTTCCTGTAAAAGTAGAGGAAAACATTACATCGGTGACTGTATCACATTCTCCCAGGAACCAGAGGGCTGTGGATTCTGCTGTATTGCTCGTGGTGTTATCCCTCACCTTCAAATGGTAGAGCAAGCACTTGCTTCATCTGGTGTATTTTGTAGGAAGAGGTAGAAGGCAGAGACGATCTAGGCTGGAGAGTTGGAAATTAACTATTCTGGCCATTTTAGCGCGCCAAAACTTGGGATGAAAAACTTCCCACTTCCAGCTCCAGAAATAACAGTTATCTGTTCGACTTATTTGTCCCTTTAATAAGCTGAGCAACTGTACCTTGTTTACATATGTATTGGCACCATTTGCTTCAGGCCATGGAGCACTTTCCCCCTTTTTACTATTTATAGTATTACGTTTTTTCACAAAGCTTTTCATAAAAACAAGCAGCAGAGATAAACACATTGAGATTTGCTGGGCTATTGTCTAAGCGCTTTTGATGGACTTGCACATGTGGCAGTAGACTTCTGTCTGTAATAAAGGAAAATTTACTATTATTGTGGAAACTGTTTGCTGCCCTTGAGGGAAACTATTCCACTTGCCTCTAACCACGCTAGGTTACAGAGACCCAGGGTGAAGGAGTATTTTTTCCTGGTTCTTAATACAGAAAAGCAGGTTCCTTTTAATAAAAAACACTTCTTCAATGAGATATGGCACTAAAAACCTCCTGTAAAGCCTGACACGGGCGTAATACCAAGCACTTCCTCCAGGATTGCAGAAATTATTACTGTAGCTTCACACTGTGGTGTGATTTGAAATGCCTTGGGGGCAGTATGAAGCAGCTCTTCATGCCACACAGACTGAAAACAAATTCTAGATATGCAAATAATTTTCTTAGAAAACTTAACAAAATAAAACGTTTGTGGTTTTTATAGCACAGTAATGAATGTGTGTAGTTAATAGTGGATCACACATCTTTTAAAATTGTAGCAAAAAATTAACTGCTGATAGTAATATGTATGTTACAGTTTAACCTGGAGTTTGTTAAACTGACCCTACAGAAACAGCCTGGGAATACAGCAGTAGTAAAGGAAGAATTATTGTGAAAGTGGTGAAAGTTCTCAATTACAAGCAATTTGGAAGGAAAAATCTAGGTGCTTTTCAAGAGTGACTGAAGTTGTTCAGGCCAAAACAGCAATATATCTTTCTAATTTAGTCCAGTATGAACAGTGAAATTTTGATTCACTTATAAAATCTGAGTATATTAATGCTGAAAACAAAATGTAACTTGTCCTCATGAACCAGTACATGCTCATTAGAAATACAAAATGTGGTACAGAGGAAACCTTGCACCTCTATGCATAAAGTGTTAGTCATGACTGACTTCTTGTGCTGCTATTGTCTCCATGTAGTCCTGCAATATAGATTTTTGTTTTAATAACAACTGTGGGATAAAAGTTATCTTCTAGGAAAGACTAATGAGCACAATGGTATTCATTTAATTTTTTCATTGAATAATAAATGCAATAATTGCCTCTCATGGATGAGAAATTGTCTGTCTAAATACTTGTGAAACTTTTAGATTCTGTTACACCAGTTATATCAATGCAGAATATTGTGTACCTGCTTACTACTTTGAGAAATGATTTTTATTAAGCCTTTTTTATTTATTAATGAAGGTGGTGGTAATATGTGCGTTTATCAAAAAAAGTTCTTTGAGCCTTAACATAAATAGGTCTTAGCTTCTTCCAAGGTGTATACCTTTTAAACCCCCTGCCTCTCTTGGTAGGTCTCTTCATCCTGGCACCTTGGGAGGATTCTCGTTACTGTATTCTAAATGATTCTGAATCCTGTGCTTCCAGAGAAGCAGCATATGTTAATTCAAACATCTGCCTATTGTTATTTAACCCGACCTTGAAAGCAGTGTTGCTCCTCTAACTGCAGGTCCAAATTCAGAACTTTAGTTTCTGTATACAAGCTGATCCTAGTGGTCTTCAGTGTGCTGTCAAACAAGGAGACCATTTGTTAATGATACTGAATCTTCCACTTCAGGCATGCTTACGTGCATAGATAAAAGAAGTGTAGTTTTGGCAAATAAAGGGATGTTTAAAATTATTTAGAGATAAATCTTACTTGATTATTGCAAATCGGAGAAGGAGAACACTTCCTACTAGATATACATTTTGATGACTGGTGAAGGTTCACAGCCTGTACTGTTATGCCAATTGCTGTCAGCCTTTTAAAGATGACTAAAGTCCAAGTAATAGTAAACCTAACAGTAGTTTATTTCCCTAGGAGTGATCTTTGAAACAGAATGGATGAAAACACATCTGAAACTTTGATATCTAGTCATAATATTTTGCTCTTTAAAAAAAAGGCTCTTTTATATTTAACCTAAAGAAAACTAGTATAAGAAAACGGAATTACTTTCATCCTAAAAGGAAAGACACTTACTTTCTTCCTTTGAATTTTTTTCCTGTAGAACTTCTATAGTTGTAGTTCGGACTGCCACCTGTGTTGATGTTGGCCACCCCCCTACATGTGCACGCACGCACACACACACACACACACACACACACACACACACACACACACAAATTGAACTGTTAAAATGTTACTGCAGCAATTTTTAATATATAAAACAATTTGCCTTGATCTCATTAGCACTTAAGATACTAAAATTAAATGGTCTGGTTTATGAGCACCTGAGAACCTTATTTAGGTTTAATCAGCTTGTTTATAACATGAATTGAACCATCTCAAAAGCATTATGAACCCTTAAGGAATTACTCTCCCGAAGTTACTTTTTAATAAAAAAAAAATAATAACAACTAAGTATCAGTAATACCCCATAAGGTATATGTAAGAGATTAGTAGATTTATCATCTTGTGAGCACAGTAAAAAATGAGATACCTGTGAAAAGTACCTCCAAAATTGTCAGACAAAAATCTAAAGATTCTGGCCTCACATGTTTAAATGGAGTTAAAGCTATGAGCTTGGCCCTGTGAAAACGTTGTGGTGTGGTGTTCCTTACGGTTTATATATTACCACTACCTCAAGTAAGTCAAGGTGAAAGTGAGTATGTGACCAATTTGGTTATCAAAATGTCTTCAATCTTGTTTTTTAAATGATTTTACTTTCTAACTTTGTAAACTGGTTCAGATTATCTTGCTTGAAGGTGGTCTAGAAACTTGTCAAGATGATTACATATTGTACAAAACTTGGGTGTACTATATTTTAATATTAAATCTTCTAAGATGGATTTGTGAACATGTAATTATCAAATTTGCATTCTATACTGTCAAAATTAGATAAGCAAGGATGATGAGAAATACTAATCTAATGGAAAATCATCACGAGAAAAAAACTGACACTCATATTTTGAAATCTCTACTTAGCAGTTCTGAAAAGAGGTTTTCTGTATCCTTGAATAGGAATGGAAAAAGGACATGCAGAAGAGGATTACCTACCTCCATAAATTGAATCTCAAATTCCGGTTTCTATTAAAGGAAAAAACTGGTTTCTAGAAGGAGCTGTGAACACCTGCTATTCTGAAGTACAGACTATCAAAAGTCAAGTCTGAGAGTCTTAACGGCAGCAAAAGACAAGCAGAAAGGATATTCACATGTAACTGAACAGGGAATGCTCCAAAGGATTACGGTTATGTAATATAAACTGGGTGAATTTAAGTGATATATAGGTCCAGATTTTAGAGTAAAGATGATTACTCCATTGAAGATAAGATCTGTTTGCTTTATATGATAGGTAAATTTTTTTTAGTAAGCTTGTATTTTAAAATTACTACAGAAGTTTTCCAGTAGAATGAAACCTATGGTGTTTTGCTTTGCAAACCAGTATCCAGTCTTTGGGAGGACTGTGCTTTGCCTAATTCAGATTGTCTTGGAGATATTTTTAAGGCTAGTAGATACCTAGTTTATTTCACAAGCTGGGTATTTTGATAGTCACTTGAAAACCCATCAGACCCATAGCAGGTAACGGATCCTTCTGTATAAGAATACAGTTGGGAAGTGAAGGCTCGAACGAAATGAGTCCCGGGTAATTCCTTTGGAAACCCATAAATGCTGTCATCAGTAGTGTCTGAGAGCATTTTGATCTGAAGAGATGATAGTGCTTTCAAAAACTTTTCTGTAGTCATAAAACTAATCCTGGAACCTGAAAGTCATTTCCAGCTTGACCACGCCACCACACTTTCCACAAAGCCACATCTCGTCTGAGTTCCAGGCCTGGTCAGAGCTCTGAAAGCAGTTGCAAATGTGTAGTCTCCGAGTGGGCACTTGTTTGTAAGTATTTATTTTCCGGAGCCCACTCAGGAGCAGAGAGAAGCTATAGGCTGTTACAGAGGACGGAACAATGAGTCAAAACAACGCCTCCCACTTTTACACTAACGCAGGGGGGAAATCCCCAGAACACTAGTGTTTGATTATGAATGGAGATTGCTTTGGAGTGGAGGTTTGGTGTCCACAGGCCAGCAAACAAAACTTGGAGGTCCTGTCTTGGCCTAAGCACTCTAACCCACTGAGTAGTGGCATTTCTTAATATTTCCACAGGTGTTGAATGACCACGTAATTCCCATCCAATATTTCACAAAGGATTTCTACAGCAAAAATATTGTTGAAAAGTATTTATTTACACTATAGTCATAAGCCATTCATTGTTTGAACTTCAGTTAGTGGTTTTTGTGTTAGATCATTTTTCCACAACTATTAAGAGCTAATAACCAAACAAATCCAAAATTTGACTACAAAGGTAACACTTTTAAGTCACAAAACAAGAGCATACAAAAATATACTTTCTAAAAAAAAAAAATCCAAATATTAATAGGCAGAAATATACAGCCATACTTTAACCCAGGGAGTGAATTTATTTTCCATAGTGAGGCAACCCATTTACATGCAGACCCTGTAACATTGTCTACATCACGCAAGGCACCAAGGACACTTCCAACACAACTGCATGCATGCTAGTTTTAGAGAATTACATGTACATCGCTCTTTAAATAAGTTAACCTCTGACTCATTTCAAGAGATCATAAATGCTTTACATTTTTTCCCAAAGGTTCAAAACTTGGAGAACAGTGCACATCAAAAATACACAAAATCTGAATGGATATACACTGAAAAAATAGCCTACATTTTTCAACTCAAAAAGGAGCAGGTATTGCTATGTCCCTCCCATCACATTGCACTTCTGTTCTCTGAGTTTATAATACATATTGCTCAAAGGGTTGAGATGACTAGATAAGCTTTGACTCACTGTTCTAGGGCCACCAGATGCAGCACAAAGGCTGTGTTCTGCTCACTGTACAGCGGCCCCCAAATCAGTCCCAAGCCATAAAGTGCACATCAGTTTTGCTTGTCTTCTTGCTGTCCCCACTTGAAGAAATCAGCATCTCCCAACCTACTGTAGAAAGTCTCAGATCAACTCTGACATCCAGGATCAAGAACCTGTCCTGGATCAAAAGAAAAAGAAAGGGGAGCAAAACCCTTCTAGTCAAAGAACCCTTTAAAGCAGGGTTGAACCTCAGCTGTCAAGGCCAGAGGTCCACACCCAGCTCTCTTCTGAGCCTCCCCAGTGCCTTGGAGTGACGGTCAGTTCACCTAAGAGACGCTAAGGTGGGCTAAGTTCTGGGAAGGACTCAGTTCTAAGAGAAAAGAAGACCCAGGTGGGCTGCACCAAAGCCCGCTGCCCAACAAAGGAAGGGAGGAGCAGGGAAAGGTGGTAGTGTTTGTCGTGCAGCTGGAATGGACAAAGGGCCTGTGGGGCCTGGAGGAAGCGATGCTGTCAACTTCAGTCTCATCTCAAGGTGTCCGGGTCCGAGAAGAACATGGGCCCAGTGGCCCTCCGCCAAGAGTGCTGTTGCTGCCACTGCACAGGCCACCCCCAGCCTGCGAGCCTCCGGTGCAGGGCACAGTGGAGGAGGCTGGCACGGCCGAGGAGGGAGCACTGCTTTTCCGCTCTTTCTGTCTCAGGTGAATCTTGGTGTGGCGCTTCCTTTCATCGCTCCGGGCAAACTTGCGGCCACAGTAATCACAGGCAAAGGGCTTCTCACCAGTGTGGGTGCGGATGTGGGTAGTGAGGTGGTCACTCCGGCTGAAGTTGCGCATGCAAATCCGACACTGGAAGGGCTTATGCCCGGTATGGATTCTGATGTGCCTCGTCAGCTCATCAGAACGGGAGAACCGCCTGTCACAGCCTTCTGCAGGGCATGGGTAAGGCCTCTCATGCACTGGCGTCTTGCTTGGTCTGTTGGGGTACTTGCGAGGCCTCAGGATGGGCCGCAGTGGCAGGTGGTGTGGGTTATAGGCAGCAGCAGCAGCTGCTGCTGAACTGCTGCCAGGCAGCCGGGGCCCCTCATTGCCTCCGGTGGCCCCTGACCCTGTGACCCCCGCGCTGGGGCCCCCCAGGGTAAAGTTACGGATGGTAGAGAGTGGAGTGAGTGGAGGAGGGACCCGAAGGGAGTCCAAGGGACAAGGAAAGGGCTTGCGATCTGGGCCAGCTGTACCATGTAGGTCTCTCTGACACTGAGGTGGGAAAAATCCTGGATAGTCTGGAATCATGGGGAAGAGACCTGGGTCCGTGGCTGGCTTGGGCGATGGGTAGGAAGGAGGCGGTGGGTAGGCCAAAGAAGACGAAGTAGAGGTGGTAGCTGCAGACAGGAATGCCGAAGGGTCCTGGTAGAGGTCTCCTGCACAGCCCGAATAAGGAGGAGGAGGTGGTGGCGGAGAGTAGAGGTGGTCCAGGTCAGGCTGATTCTGGGACATAGTGCACACGCCCAAGGCTCCTGTGGCCAGTGGGTTGGGGGAGGCAGAGGCGACGCTGGACGAGGCTGTGGTCGAGGCTGGGGAAGTGACCCCCTGCAGGATGCCTGCACTCACGATATTGATGATGCCTTCTGGGTAGCAGCTGGCACCAGGGTACTGGGGGTCAATGGAAAACTTGCCCATGTATGTGAAGGTCTGGTTCCTGGGTGCAGAGACAGGAGCAAAGCTGCTAGGATACGGGAGATCCAAGGACCTCTTCTCTCCAGTCATGTCAATGTTGATCATGCCATCTGGGGAGAGAAAAGGCAGAGTGGAGGTGCAGAATGAGAGAGCAGCCCGGAAACAGCCTCGCCCCTCTCTCTCATGGCCCCATTCCCGAGGCACTGGATCCCAGCACGCTGGAGCAAACCCAACAGGTGGGGAAACCGAGGCATAGAGACAATAAGAAAAGACTAGCCCAAATCTAGGACTCAAGAACTACCTCCAGGAAATCAAGACCAGCTCCTTCCAGCACCCCACCAGCCACCTGTGGCTCTAGTTCCCAATGAAAACACCCAATATTTAAAAGCTAATATTAAAATTTCCCATCTGCCTGGAGCTTCTCTTTTGCTTGAGGGTCCCATGGCTGGGGCACCAGGACAGGCACCACCCAAGAACCGACTTATCCCAGCTAGTACGAGAAGGCGCCAGTCCCTCCGAGAAGGTGCCAGCCCCAGAGGGGAACCCAAAAAGTGAGAAGCGTGACTTTCCAGCCGTCCCCCACTCCCAGTGCCTTCCCTCCCTCACTCTCCGTCTGCACTTTGAGAGGGACAGCTGGAAGGAATGGGAGCTGTTCAAGAGGAAGCCTGCAGGTATCTCTTCCCTCCCCACAACCTCAGCCTTGTCCGACACCCGCGCGTCCCCGCCCCGCCCAAGGCCAGTGGCTGGGCTTCCACAAACGCGCGGGGGCTGCGGGAGACGACTTTATACAACATCGCCAAGGAAACCCGCGGCGCCGGTGCCCCCGCGGGCCTCCCTCGGTAGTCCGGGGGCTGCTTCCCGCTGTTGCCCGCCCGCCTCCACCACCTCCTCCTCGCCTGCGCAGACCCGAGCCCCCGCCTTGGTAACCCCTTCACTTCGCAGGCTGCACGCAGGTGGGGGCGCGTCTCCAAGCCGCACGAGGAGCGCGATTTTCCCCGGGTAGGCTTTGCTCCGGAGGGAGCCGGGTACACATTTCTCCGAAGCTCCTCTACAGCTAGGCTTTCCAGTCGCGCAGCTCTCCTTGGGAGCCCTGAACTTCACAGTCACTTTGTCCCTACCCCAGGAGAAGAGAGGTCCACAAGGAGCCGGCAGAAGTGCTGCGCAAGCCTGAAGCCAGGAAGGCGGGCACCTCTTCCACCCTCCTATCTGCGCCCACCCGGGGCTAGCGCGCCGAGGCGCACGCCTGCCGGTTCCCTGGCTACCTGGCCTCAGCGCCCGTCCCCGTTTTCGCCAGCCCCTCTGGCACTCACTTCCAGTCTTTAAGGCCAGGGCAGTCAGCACTGTCCACCTCGAGCCCGTCTCCTCCGATCCCGGCGCACGCACCGCTCCCCCACCCATCCCTCCCAGTCGTAGAGTCCTGCGAAGAGGACCCCCGCTTACCTCCGGCCACTCCGTTCATCTGGTCAAAGGGGCCTCCCAGTTCGGCATTGGGGAAGATGGTCACCGACGTGGGGCCGAGGTCCTCCACCGGGTAGATGTTGTCAGACAGCTGGTGCACAAAACCACTGAGAGTTACTGGGATTTTGTCTACGGCCTTGGCGGTCATCATTTGCGCCTCGCACAACCTGGAGACCCAACTCCCTCGCTACCTGGAGTGTCAGAGAAGCCGTTTTGGAGAGGGATAGGACTGAGCCTGGGTTGGTATCTCCTTTTGCCCTCCACACTTAGAAACAACCACCACTAAAAAGAAAAGAAAAATATCCAACAGACACAAAACTAGCAAACAAGTTGCTGTTTTGATTTGTTTTTTAAGAAAGAAGAAAAATGGCTCTTTGCCACTGACTCTCTCCTGTCCGTGTTCCGGCTGTTGGAAAGCCAGGAGTTGCTGGTGTAGTGTTATTATAACAGTCAGTGTGTCCCCTCGCCGAGCTATTAATCAATTGCTGCTCTCTCAGTTAGACGGAAAGTGTTGCTCTAAGTATTTATGGGCAGGTCTTCAATGCCCGTGACGTCGCTGCCCATATATGGACTGAGGAACAGGGCTGGGCCAGGCTGCTTTTGCCGTCACATGGCCGATTTGCATACGGGGTTCAGCGGCTCAGGCTCCGCGGGGTTCGCGAGGACCGGTTCGCACCCCGCAGGGGTTCGGGACGCGCGGCCTGAACCGCGGCCTGGGTGCGGGAGGAGGGCTCGGCGGGGAGGGGGCGAACGGAGGACGAGCGGGCTGCGATCGCGCAGGGAGAGCGAGCGGGTGGGGAGTGCAGCTCAGCCTCTCAGGGCGGGGAGGAATTCCGGTTCTCCCGGACTTTCCAAAAAAGGAGAAGATCCGGTGCCGGCGGCTCCGCCTCCCCGGCCCTTGTTTGGGAGCCATTCCGGAAAATTAAACTTCGGAAAGAAACCGAGCCCAGCCGAGACACTACAGTCAAACCCCTACTCATTTTCTTGGCAGCTCAAAACCACAAGCAAAAGGAGGCAAAGAGAGAGAGAGAAAGAGAGAAAAAAAAAAGCTACATGCATTCACGGAAGCTGACTGCTTTTTTCTGAATTACTTGGTGGAAAGAAGTGGCTGATGATAAGAGTGAATGCGGTATTGCTTTTTTGGAAAGTCTGTTCTATTTATACAGGAGCGAAAACGGAACAGGTTTGGGTTGTTTGTTTGTTTAAGTATTTTAGGCTCCTTGGGGCGGGGGTACACCCTAGGGGGAATAGAATAACTGCAACAGTTTCAAAAGAAACCTTCTAGCCGGAGACACTCTGTTCTTTTGCCCGCGCGCCCTGACCCCTTCAGCTGCAGCGCGCAGCGGGCGCCCTTCCCGGCGCGTCTGGGCGGTCGGCGGCGTGGGGGCGTCCGGATGGACGCTTGGACACTGGCCCTGCGCGCGCGCACACACTCGCACACACTCCACTTCCGCTACACACACTCCCACCCCCGCTGTCCTCTTCACACGCCCACTCGTACACCTTACGCTACACTCCTCTCTGTTGACCTAGCGCGCCAATGCGCCCGCCCGGCTAGGAGGGTCCCTTCGCCCCCACCCCGCGGCGCGTCAGAGCGGATGTCCCAGCTAGCCAGACGGGATGCTCCGCGAAGATACTGTCCTCACCCGCACTACCTCTCCAAGCCGCCACCATTGTATGCCCTGATCCCTCGAGCCCAACTCTGGTAGCGCGCCCCGCCCGCACTGAAGCCCTGTTCCAGAATACGCACTGGGAGGAACAGCCTTCTCTCCCTCTCCAAGAGCATCTCAGAGAGCTCAGTCCGGTCCAGAGTGTGAGCAAGCAGCGTCCGCACGGCCGGTTTCATGCCGTTATCACTGCACGCATGTGCCCTCGAGAGAGGAAACTGATCCCCCTAGAAATCTTTCTATTTAGTTCTCAAAGCAGTTTTTAAAACCTTTTCGGAGCCGAGCTATACCGCGCCCATTTCTGGCTCTCTGGACCCAAGGGTACTACCTCCCGGTGCGTCCCAGCCCACAGCAGGAGCGCCCCGAAGGCTGGTCCCGGGACCCCAAGCCCGTGAGCCCAGGGCCCGCCTGGCCTGCGGCCGTCTGTACGGGTTACGAAAGGCTCCCGCCCTTTCCCGCCCCAACGCGGTGGAGGCCGGCGATAAAGTGTGGGGAACTCTTGCCTTTCCTGATCTGGACCCGCGAGGAGACCCAGCCTGGAGGAGACCCGGGCTGGCGGGTAGGAGCCACGGCGCCACGCCGTGGAGGAAGCGCGGCGCTGCAGGCGCGCTCCTGCCGCTCTCCGGCCGCTCACCTGCCGCGGCGGCCACCGCAGCTCTCCCACAGTTCCCGCCCGGGCTGCAGCACCAAGATCAGGGACCTCAGACAGTTAGGAGCCCCCATCTGCGCCTGTACCCGAGCCCCGCTACTTCCTGTGCCTGCAGCAAGAGCTGGGCTCCTGGGACCGGCAATCTCCCGGACTTGAAACGCCCAGAGCAAATTTGTGAAAGTTTTTGGGCAGTGCTGTGCAGTCTTCCAATGGAGGGGAGAACAGGGCAAAGGGAAGAAATCGCAGCAAGGTTAGCACCAACTTTCTAAGTGTCTCGCCTCCAGTAAAAAACGTGCAAAGGTTCATCTCTAAGCAAAAAAAGAAAAATATGCGCTCTTACCACGTGAGGTAGCCCGCTCCTCCTGCGCTCCGGCCAGTCCCGGGGCCCCCGCGCTGACCACGGGCAAGACGACACCTCGGAGGGAAGCCCGACTCTCATCTCCAGCCTAAGTCCGAAAGAAACGGCGGGGGGGAGCGGTTATGCAAATGTAGATCTCCGTGGCAGGGCTCGGTTACGGCCCCCGCCTGCCCCAGAGGTGAGGCGGCCACCGGCGGCAGGCGCAGGCCGAGCCACTGCTTGGCTTCGCTCCTCTCGGTGCACGTGGGCGGGCGCGCCAGCGGGCTGGGGACTGACGCGGCCGCCCCTCTGCCGACGCCGAGCCAACCCAGCGGGCTGCCACCGCGCGCCGCCCCGAGGGGGAGCTCCGGGACTCCCGAGCGCCCAGCGAAGGGCAGCACGCCCGCCGGGGGTGGCCTGGGCGAGGGGATCGCGCGGTCTGTGGCTGTCACCCTTCGTGGAGAAGGAGGCCAGTGGGGGTAAGAGTGAAGAAAGCCCCACCGAGGAGTCTGGCAAGCAGGTTAGAGTAAATGGGTCTGACTGACTCTGGAATTCGGAGCTTCCCAAGGACTCGCGCCTCCCTTTGGAGCTATGTGGAGTCACGCCCCTGGAGCGCCAGAGGTGGGGTGGGGGCAGGGGCAGCCGGGAGCTGCGGGGGGCCATGCAGGCTCACAGAGGGTGCCTGGGGCCGGTGTCAGGAAACCCTCTTGATCTTCCACCTGTTAGCAGATAGTTCCTGTGGCCTTTGTTTTCCTTGTTTTTAAGTTTCTCTTCAATATGGATAGAGCAGCTATTGGGACAAAATCAAGGAGCGCTCCTTTCCAGCCAGCCAGCCTGTGGGTTGGTAAGCTCAGAAAACTAAAGTGACTTGCCCAGAATCACGCAGCTGTAAGTAGTCCAGTTCCAACTTGCCACCGGGTCTTCTGAATCCAGGTATGGAGCTAGTCGCTACATCATGCTCTCAGAAAAAAAAAAAAAAAAAAAAAAAAACAGTGCCAGAAAGGAACAGTTCTTGGAGTACTGGAAGCGTGGCTCAGCCCCCTGGGGAAGAAACAGGTTACCTTGGTCAGTTTGATCACCTCTTTGACATTTCTGAGAAGAGGGAAGCCTAGGTAGGGCTTCCTGAAGGAAGGAGAGAAGGTGCTATCGGAAACAGACCCCCGCAGTGTGAAGGGAGAACGGAGCGCGGGCTCTCCAGACCTGGTTGGCACACCAGACTGGCATAAAGCCAGCACGTTAATGGTGCTGTCGTAAGAGAAACAGACTCGGTATCCTTCCTGGAGGGAAGAAGAGTTGCAAGAAGAAAGGTAGGCATAAAGGAAAACTCCGAAGGTGACTACTGAGCGAGCTGATGTGCTGGGTAAGAGGAAATGGGAGGGAGACAAGTGTTGACTACAAAGGTGAACATCGTCCCTAATTTTAAGCATTCCAACTTTTGGGGTTTTTTGTTTTGTTTTTGAAAAGAGCCAAATAAATGACTTTTTAAAAAAAATTATCAGGTTGTCAAAATGCCCAAGTAAATGGGAACTCCAGGATGTATAGGGTTATTTAAGAGTAGCGAGTTGTTGACACACTCTAATTGCTTTGTCTCGATTCCTCACCCAAGAAATCAAACAAGAAGGCGACAGAGAAACCCTTTAGTAGGCTTGCTTCTGGGTGGGGGTGAAAGGGGAAGGGAGCCCCCCAGCAGGTCGCAGGGAGTGGGCACTCAGAGCTGCCCCTGGCTCACGGGCTCGCAGTTATCATTCACAGTGTGGGAACAGGACTGCAATCACTCATGAGGAAGGTCACAAATAATATTTACATTTTGCTTTACTGAGGAACATTTTTTAATATCATTATAGGATCTATCTACTGTAATCTAATTTTTATTCTCTCCCATCCTGATAGTGTTACTGGAGTGGGTGTTAAAGGAGTGTGGGGATTTCCTTTCATTGTGGATGCACACAAGAGTGTGGATCCCCAACACAAACGGCACAGGGTATGTACGTATCAGTGAAAACCAGGCCACCTGCCAGCTCCAGGCAAACCTCCATAAAGGCCCTCTGTGTGCTTTGAAAACTGGTAAATGGTTTCTCTACACTCAGCATCTCACCACTAATCTGGTAACCAGAGGTACTATAAACCTTGTCTAGGTTATTCCAATCAAAGTTGTGAAGCCTGAGAAAAGCATTGCTTTGCACCCGGCTAATGTATGAGTCATGTGTCATTGGCATAAAAAATATCTGGATAGGGAAAGGTAAAGTCCTCATGATCTTACTTTGTAGAAGCAGTAACAAAGCTGGTCCAAGCAGCAGGTGGTTGGGGTCCTTTTCATAACCACTGTATCCAGAAATACCCCAAGCCCTAGGGATACCATGGTACCTAAACCAGGTCTAGTTCAGTCACTATGGAGACTGCATGGTACACCATTGCAAATATACCATGATAATGACAGTGTCTGCTGTCAATGAAAAAAAAAAGATGAAGGATCCAACTGAGTCTAAGAGGCTGAGGAAAATTTCTAAACAGGTGAAAACCTCCAGTTCACCACAGTGTCTGCTGCACTGGGAGGAGGGTTGCCAGTGCTGGTACATTCTTCAGAGCCCTTCTAGCGAGGTTTTAATCTCTATAGAGTTCTGTCTAATGACAGTGACATTATAATTTTTACCTTTGAGATTTTTTTCTTAGCACCCAGCTTCTGCTAATGAATAAAAACATGCCAGGAAGCTTTCATCAAGGAAAAAAATACATAGAAATGCTTGTTGACATCAACATTGTGTCTCAGTGGCAGTCTTAATGAAAGACATCTCTTAGTTGTCTCTTTCTCAATAAGGAAATGACAGTGTGAGTTTTGTCCCATTTAAAATGAATCAAGTGTGTAAGCACAGCCTCACCAGTAGAAACACATCATGTCAAATCTATAGATCACTGTACACCACTGCTGGTTAAAAAAAAAAAAAGTAAATCACTGTATCATTGCTCATGATTGCTTAATGCAAAGTACATGCCAACCTAGGTCCAAATTAATAAGGGATATTTAATCAGTCTGGTCATAAAAGCTCAAAATAAAATCTCCATTATAAGCCTTATCTGCTTATACCCTAATATTTTTAATCTTTCAACTTATACATTTAACTTATTATCTACAATTATACGAAAAATGAAGTTTGCTATAACTAGAGAACTCATGAATGTTTTTGATATACATATGTTATACCAGGTTATTAGCAGCAATTTTCCTTTTCTCAAATAATGTTAGAATTATAGAAGCTTTGTTTTTATGTTGATAAAAAAGACCAGGCAAATCAATGCATCTGTTTCTTGGTGCAATTGTTTGACAGCATTTAAAGAAAGCATAAACATTTTAATATGTCAACTGCATCCTGTACTCTTGAAAAGAATGGTCACCATTTCTTATGAAAAAGATTATGGGCTTGGGGGCCCTTCAAATCCTGTGATCCTTTATTTCAATCCTAACTTTGCCACTCCCTTGCTATGCTTTTTTCAACACATTTCCAACTTGTCTGTGCCTCAGTTTCCTCAGCTGTAAAATGGTGACACTTCCTAGGCATGTGCTGTGCCATGCAGAGACATCAAATCCCCTCCTGCCTCTAAGAATGCTAAAACAGTGGCCAAAAAGGCCACAGAGGTTAAGGAGAGAGTTTGCATCCTCACAGTTCTGAGGCAGAAAGATGGGGTCAGGGCAGAGGAAGGCACAGAGGGAGGATGTGCAAACCTGGAGCTGGGGACAATTGGGAGAGAGCAAATAGCCCCAGGTTAGGAACTGGGTCCAGTGGTTGAGCTCTAGAATAATGATGTTCCTAATAACAATAGTGGCTAGTATTTATCGAGCACTCAGGAGTACTAAGCACTCTGCTGATTTTGATGCCCTAGCTCTTCTAATCTACCAACTAGCCTATGAAACAGATAGCATTCTTTCAGCTTTAAAAATAGGAAACTGAGTCACCAAAGACCAAGTCACTGAGCTAACGAAGTGGAAGTGTCCAGATGTGAACCTGAGCAGTGTGACTCCATTGCTTGTGCTCCTGGTGCCTGCCCTACCCAGCCTGCATAACTAGATAGTCCACTTCGCTGCAGTGAGCCTGTTTCTTCATCCTGAAAATGGGGCTGGACATGCCTGCCTTAACTTCGTTGGCCAGAGCATTGTGAGGATCAAAGGAAGGGAAGCAAGGGCACATCCTGGGAAGCAGGACACGCACTGCACATCTAACTGCTGTCTCCTGGGGTGACGGGATGGTTATGGGGTGAATCTAGATTGGGATAGGGAAGAACCCCAAGTCCATGATTCTAGGACAGGCGCAAGACGTCCGCAATTGAATTGAACCTATTTGCTTGCTGACCCACCCCAAGGCCTTCTCAGAGAGGTCTCTCTTCTCACCCTCACACTGAAGGGTGCTCCTGATCCATGTCCTGGGGAGGAGGAAGTTTCCCCAGGGTGTAGGGCCTTTAGAACTAGTCCTTGGCATCTCTGCTTCCCCTAATGCTAGTAACAGCTAGGCACATGGTCACACTTTTTCTTCAGTTCTGATAATTAACTAGAATGTATATTTCCACTCAAAGACTGCTGCACCTGAGCGACTGCTGTGGTTCTAACTCACGTTCACCACTGCACCACAGCAATGTCAGTCAGTGGCCTTGCAAGTGCACAGCCAGTCTTCCCAGAGACCTGGCAACTTCCAACCTTTTAAAATTAGACTTTTTAAAAAAATACGATTATTCAGGCAACAGCCCATGGAAACTTCAAAAAAGAAGGAAAACAGAACAATTTAGACACTTTCTTTTCTCTAGTTTTCATGAGAATAGGGACAGTGAACATGCCGAGATGGCCGTTTTATGTTAGTCCCTCTTCTGTACCCAGAAACCCTCAGGGCTAAAGATGCCTTAACAGGGGGTCTAGTCCTTCCTCCCTCAGCCTGTGTTTTCGCATGTCTTCACAAAGTGCTCTCAAATAATGGGAAATTGAGGGAACTATTACCAAATAATTGGAAAATGACATCAGCACTCCCAGTAGATATATATAGCAGGAAAAAGATGGGTGGCTGTAGTTGAATCTGAGTGGGCTTGATGCCCAAACCCATGCAAATCTCCAATGAGGAAAACTGGGACATCTCTCCCACCTTCCCTGGGGTCTGGAAACCACTGCTGTAATACACTCAGTCCAAGAGGTCCTAGGGCAGGGGCTGCAGCGAAGCAGGAAAGTGAACCAGAGAGCGAGTGAGCATAGAGGGATGGGCTTCGCTTACCTCCAGATACCCAGACAAACTCATAGTGTTCCTTACTCTATTCAATGAATCCTCATTAAACACCTTTCTTTTGTGGTACCGAGAACTGCAAGACCTCACACTTGCCTGGCAGGCACTGCTCCACTGAGTTATCTTACTGGTCTAAGCACCTTTTATATGCAGGTAACACGCTAAGTGCTTAGAAAACGGTCAGTGAACAAACCTCCCTGTCTTCATGTAAATTCTTGTGCATTTATACTAAGAACCAAGATAAGGAGCACTCAGGTTGAAGTGCCTTCCTCTGTCTTCAGCCAGAATCACATTTAAACCACCCACACTCAGGGACGAATGTCTCCTAAGGCCATCAGAGAAAGAATACCAGACTTGCTTTAGTAACTCAGTCCAGTGTTTAATACTCTCACAAGACATTCTTCAGTGATAGAATAACACCCCCTTTTCATTACGCGTTTTATTTTGTTTTCTCCTCAGGAGACATGAAAGAAGTTAGTCACAACATTGTAAGAACTAGTCACAGGTTAGAAATACAGCTCTCAGTCTCTTTCAGTTTAGCATGGACAAAATTCTCAGTTCCAAGAGCTTGTCCTCCAGAATTTTGCTTTTTAAATCCTCTCACCATCCACATCAATTCTTTCGTGAGCTTCCCAGTGCTTCACATTTCTCAGTAAGACCTTTTAGGTACCACTCTACCCTGTCCAAGTTCTTTTCATCTGCATTATTTCCTTTGAGACTCACACTATAACCTCATATTTTTGGCAAGGTCACATTCACCTTTTCCATTGCCCCCCAAACCCACATGAGACCAGAGAAGCCAGGTGACTTACCTGAGACCACCCAGCTAGAGAGGAGGCAGAGGCAGCGTTCTCCGCCAGCTCTGCCGGTGGTGAACTTGGTGTTCTATCTAATGGGAGCCTCAGCTACTGGTGGGGAAGGCCCAGGCATGTGAATGTTTGTGCAATACCTGAGACACTTCGATGGCTGGTGGCCAGTTGTCATGTAGGTCATGTGTTTCCTTCTCCAGGTGTGTGTTGACCCTGTTTTGCACCTCTGTCATGTTTCCCTCAATGATAAGAGCAGGTAGCATCAAGGAAAGTGACAACACCATCGACCAACCCAACCCTGGTCTCTTAGGCCTCTGAAGGCAATTTGGGCCACACCAGTCACAAGTGCATCCCCTGCAGCCCTCACTTGCCCCATTTCTGTGAGGTTGGCCCCAACTCGCTGACTGGCACCTCTGCATTATCAGCCTGTGGCGCAATCAGAAGAGATTCTAATCTGTGTGGGGTGGCCTAAATGTGGTTGGATTTTACCTGGGGTGACCAGCTGGACTAGGCTGAGGAGACAAACTCATCAGCTTTATCAACAGAAGGGCTTAATGGTTTTGTTTTTTCCATACTTAGTTAATCTATGCTACAGTGTGTGTGTAGACGATCACAGTAACATTTGTAGGTGAAATTATTTGTGCTTGTGATTAAAATTTGGCCTTCTCGTAACTTGCTTATCTGGTGAGTGACCTACCACTCCACTCCTTCTCATCCAGAGTTATGAGAGAGGCTGTGCTACTAGGGAAGGGGCTGGTTTTCAGACACACAGTTTCACTGACATGTGTGCCGGGCCATCTTCCGACCTGACTCTATTGGAATCTTAGTGCCTATAATCCAATGCTTTTGAAGAAGCTAATTGTGATGAACTGGCTGCTTGTTACAGTAATAAAAAGCCCATCCATGACCTACAAGTCTGTCATGAGCGGGCCTCGTCCTGAACCTGTAATCGTATCTCACTTATTTCTCTTCACTGCTCAGCATGCCGCGCCACCCCCCAGGTACTCCGCGCTGCTTCCCCACTAGAAACTCTGTGCTGTCTGTTCCCTTCTCCTGGAATGATCCCTGCCCCCACCCTGTGTCTAGACCCGACTACTGAGAAGTTTGGATTATCCGGATAGGAATTATTTTCCATGAAATCTTTCTGACTGAATCCAGTTCATTGCTCATATCCAGGCATTCCCAAATGGATGGAACAGATCAATTTTCAGATACATGCATGAGTTATCCTTAGACCTGACTTGTGCCATTGGCATATCTGCAAACACCAGGGCCACTCTTTACTTTTATAAATAGAAGTGACTTGTTCTTTCTCAACCTTCAGGTAAGTCTTCAGGGTTCCATTAGTTCTTGCAAACACATATCCTTGCTTAAAGTGACATCCAAAACAATGGAAAGGAGATGGTTAATAAGAGGCACTAAATTGTTTTTTCTACCTCATTTGAGTACAGAAACTTAAAGTAACTTGTATTATTTGATCTAAGGCAATTAGGGCTGCGTGCTATTTTGTGAAAGCATACTGCTAAATTTCAGTAAGTAAATACCATTATTATCAACATTTGCCTTAAATATGCTAATGGCACTCCTGTAGGGCTTTTAAATTCAATGATGTATTTTGATTTAGGCTATAGAAAAGAATCTACAATGTCTTTAATTTTTAGAAAATCAAGAATAAATTGATCAAGAATAGTTTGGCTTAATTAGGGCCTAGTTATTTAAAATACACATACATATAAGTCAATCTGTGGTGTAAAGAAAAAATGGACTTGCAAATAAGGAAGTCAATTTTATTGTTGCCGTCCAAATGTGTCTGAAATGTCTGGTATAAACTGCCACTGACATTTATACAAATCTCATCAGTTAAAATTGGTGAGCCAGCACTGGTGAAATAATCCTGGAAGTATTTTTGAGACCTATACCATCCTAGGCCCTACCGTAGTATTTATAGGGGATGAGAGATAAGTGAGAGCTCCTGCCTCTTGGAGTCGTTATTCTAGGAAAGAGCTAAGGCACGTGCACAAATAAGTACCGTGTATGAGAGGAACGATAGGTCTGAGTGGACAGTCAAAATGCTACTACAACCCCAAGGGAGCCACAGTCACAGGAGTGGTGGAGAGCAGACAAGGCAAAGCACTGGAAGGCCCCCCCATTTTTCATGTTCTTCGTAGCTCAATACATCCTTCTATACTACACCTAGTACAATGGGAAGACTGTGAGACGATCAATAAATATCAATCAATCCATCAACTGATTGACTGATAATAAAAGGCAAAAGAAACTTATTTCAAATAAATGCTCTAGCAGCCACTTGGTAGAATATGAATGGATCCGCAGGACTTGAAGACTGACAAAGTGGCGACTATAGTTGCAGATCCATAAACATAAGTTCTGTCTGTATTTATCATCTGTACTTTTCTAGGAAAAGATCACTGAACCAGTCAAGAGAGGAGAACACGTACATCCGCGCAGACCCCTCAGAGACGAAGGAGACTGTGTTTGCAGCAGCTGTGCTTCCTTTCCCCAGCAGAATGCTCTGTGAATCACTTCACAAGACACTGCATCCAAAAGTGGTTATGTGGCCCTGTGAGGGAGGGGAGTGGACTCTGAACTGTGCTGGCTTTGTTTTACCTAGTAAATGGGCAGAGAATTAAAATGTAGTTTTGAAAAGTGTACGGAGCTCAAAGAAGAGACCCCTCCATGCCAGCCCCAAAGACAGGCTGCTTTGCTACCTAGGGTCCTGGTCAGTGGTCCCTATACAGCTGTCCGCCGTACCCGCTGCCATCAGATGACCAGCTTCTGTCCGCACATGCTGCCCCCCACCCCGACCTCTGCTAGAAACGAGGCCCAGGGAAACAGGCAAGCTGCTCACTTTAATCTATACCTCAGCCTACACCTGCACAGGGCACCGGGATGGAATAACCTGAGATCACCTTTGAGCAGCAGCTGCTAAGGCTGGGGAGCCCGAGGGAGCCAGTTTCATGGCAAGACAGCTCTTTACTTTAGACTGAGGGTCCAGAGAAATCAGGACTTTGGGAGACATGGAGCATAACATCCTACCCAGCAAGACCGTTTGTACAGACATGGACTCAATAAAGGCAGGGGAGGTGTAACAATGGAAGCGCAACGATACTGCACTGTTAGGAAAGGAAGGAAATATATCTCTGCCCCGGCCCTCAAAGTCTCCACTTGGAGTAAATTTTCAGAGTGGAAAATTGATTATTTAAACTTCAACAATTTCAAAAAAATGGAATGGACTTTTGTTGGTTCTGTCTCAGTGATTTTAATTAACTTTCAGAAATCTGCAGCAATAACTTACCTGTGATGCTATTATAGATAAAATCATGATGAGCATAGATACAATTAAATGTTAATTGGTATAATTACCCAGTTCATATTTTAAGATTTGTTATCTGCATTTCCCTGGTTTTTCCTTATTGTGCTTTGCAGCTCAATATGAAGCTTTCTTTTTTAGAAAGAACTTTCTCTTCATCTCCCACAGAGTTATTTTTCACTTTGAGTTTGCTAGTTATTAGTCATAGATGATAATAATAATTTTTTCTTAAAGTGCAGGTTGCAGCTGAGAATTTCCAAACTGTAGTGAGTCATCTCTGAAGTAGTCATTTATCCTCAAACCAGTCGTGCCAGGAAGGGGTCTAGGATTCCCCATCCTTGATGCCAAATATCAATGTCATGACCCCACTGCTACATGGGATGGCAGTCCTCAGCCAGCCAACATGAGCTGCTGTGGTCCCCACAAAGGCCTCAGAGAAGGGCCCAATTTTTATGCTTCTCAAACCAGTGGCTTGACCCTGCGTCAGGATCATGAGACACATGACATCCCAAATCTATGTCCTAGTACCTAACAGAGATAGATATTTGCCAGCCTGTAATATGCACAGGACCATCTGTATAGGTCACCTTGCAGGAGGAGCCCAGTGTAAAGACCTGACTATAACAGAGGTCAGGTTCCCACCCTGCTGATGTTCTGCCGCAAACACCCGAGTCAAGGAGTCTCAGTGTGGCTTGGTGCTGGGTCTCTCAAACTTCACTTTCACTTTCTCTTGCCATGCTCTTTGCTTTGCACTTAATTATTTATTTTGTTATTGTTACTTATTTATAAGTAACAATATTTTTAAAAGGAAGCCTTGTGTTACTGTCACAGAGTGAAAACTCATGTGGTTTGGCATAACTAAAAAGAAGCCCTAAGAACAGACAATATATGGGAGTTTTCAGCCCACATAGTGAAGAGTATGGTGAATGAAGTTCAGCTCCTGGAGGTCAAAAGCATTGCAGATGGGGAGGAGCAACCAGCTCACAGCCTAAAACCATACGCTGAGACAGGCGTTTCACTACCAAGGTTGCCAACTTACAGGTTCCAGTTTAATGAAATGTAAGACACCCAGCCTCAAGACTAGGACCTCAACAAAGCTCCCAGCTGACTAGTTGATCTGACCTGTGAGTGAGATAACAGCAGTAAGAGTAGGGATGAAAAGGCAGATTATAAATTTTAAAATGAACTATAGAGTAGTGAAAATGAGAGCATGGTGCTGAAGATTGACCAGGTAACAGAAAAGACAAAAACGATGAAGAAGAAAAAGAGGGAAAAAAGCAGAAGGAAGCTCACTTAAAAGACGTGACGGATAAATTGAGATTTTTTTGGCTAACTTTTCTTGAGTCCCAGAAGAACAGAATGGAGAGAATGATGGACAAATGTTATAGAAAGAGATACCTTTTTGCAAATTTTAGCAAGACACCCTAATACAAAAGGTGCACTGCAGAACACTGCTGGAACCCACATTTTGGTTTCTGATATGATTCTCCAGCAAAAGGAACCAGGTCTTCTTCAGAAATGGCTAATACTATGAGTAGGGCAGGAAGTATATGAGAAGAGCCTGAGATGTACCTTATTGTGCCAGAAAACAAGAAAATATATATAAAACACAATGATGATATGTCAGAAGGATACAGAAGCCAGCTAAGAGTGGTCTCAAGGGCCAAAGCTAGGTTGTTTGAGTAAGAAAACAAAATAGCATTGGACTATGAGCTAAAGTATTAAAAACTTGATAAGCTTATGTTGATATCAATAAATGAAAAAATAAATGACAAAATAAACAAATAGAGGGGAACAGACACCTGTCTCTTGCAGAATTCCAAATAATTTATGTACCTGTCCTGCTCTTGTGCGGCTGGAGCGTAATTCCTCATTACCTAAGTATGGGTTTTCTGTAGGGACTTTCCTCCAGAGAGAATCTTATGGGAAGGGAGGGAAAGAAGGAGTACAGAAGCCTGAAAAAGTCACCCAAAGTCGGGTGATCCCGGGTATGATCGACAGAGGTCACACTGGTGGTGTGCACAGTAGAGATGAGGAGATGAGATGGCATTTTAACTGTGTGATCTTCTTCCAAAAACACATTGCCTTGTCCTAATTCTGCGAAAAAAAAAATCAGACAAATCCCTATTGTACATTCCACAAGAAATCCTACCCAATAATCCCTGCAACTGTCAAGTTCATGAAAACTGAGAGCCCGAGAAACTGTCACAACCAAGAGGAACCTAAGGAGACCTGACAACTAAATGTAACATGGTGTCCCACATGTGATCCTGGGAGAAAAAAGAAAAGCAGAAAATTGAGAAAATCTGGGTAAAGTATGGACTTCAGTTAATAATAACATATCAACGTTGGTTCATTACTAGAGACAAAGGCACTTTACTAATATAAAATGTTAGTAATAGACACGCCTGCATGTAAGTACACAGAATTCTCTCTGTGAGTCTTCTCAGTAATTCTGCAAATCTAAACTGTTGTAAAACTGAAAATTTAATTTTTAAAAAGTACATACTGAGACAGACATGGTGGTACACACTTAAAATCCCAACTTTTGAGAAGATGAGGCAGGAGAATCATGAGTTCAAGGCCAGTGTGGACTACATAGAAAAGCCCTGTCTCAAAAAATGGAAAAACAGTGCATCACCAGTGATCAGACAGGATCAAAGATAATAAAACCATAATAAACAGCTCAGTAAAACAGATTAGCTACAATACTGAGTTGTACTCGAACTGACTTCAGTCACCAGTAACAGAAACCAAACAACTGTTGGTAAAAATACTTTTAAAAGTAGAGATGGAAAGCTCAATAACTGTCAACTTAGAATTTTATACATAGATAAATTATTATTGGAAGTATAATGCAAAACTAAGCCATTTCCACATACTATTTGTTGTATGCATGTCTTAATTAAGACAACTACTAAAAGGGACATCTCAAGAAAGATAATTGTAAAGGATAAGTTAGTTAGATGACTGACACTTTCAACTATCAAACCTGAATTTACTGTAAATCTGAATTTTGTTACTGCTACCTGTGCAAGAATAGACTCAGACTAATGGAAGAAACGAAGATCTCAGACAAGGTGTGGTGTACTTACCTAAACGATGACAGAAGTGCCCCTGAAATATTAAAGGGAAGTGATAGTTTTCAATCAGTTCTGCTAGGTCAATAAATTAGCCATAGGTCGGTCAAAAAGGAAACTTCATTTTACCTTGCACCATATACAAAAATTAATTCAAAATGGATCATAGAACTAAAGTGAAAGGCAAAACAATAAGGACAAACAAATACTTTTTATGATTTTGAGCTGGGTACAGAATTAAAAAACTAAACACAGAGGAAAGTACTGATTATTTCAACATCCATGAAATACAAAACTTGTGTTTACTAAAAGACACAGGAAAAGAAGTCAGGCCACAGAGTGGAAGAAGATACTTGTCATCCAACAAAGATTTACAGCCAAAATACATGTTTAAAAAATTCCTACAAATCAATGTTTAAAAGGCAAGTAGTCTGATTTTAAAATGGGCAAATACCCGAACAGATACTTCAAAGACTATTTTATGTCAAAAACATAAAAACATTTCAATAAAAATTGTTAGAAATTGAGAAATGCTAATTAGAGCCACAATGAGACACCAGTACTCATCTACCAGAACAACTCCATTTTAAAAACTGATGATAGCCTGTAATCCCAGCACTCAGGAGCCTGAGGCAGGAGGACCATCTCAAGTTCAAGACCAGCCTGGGCTACAAAGTAAGCTCAAGGCCAGCCTGAACAGCATAGTGAGAGCCTGTCTCAAAAACACACAACCAAAAAAACCTGACAAAAACAAACACTGATAAAAATCTGAGGCAGTTGGAATTTTCATTAACTCCAGGTCTGAGGTTAAGTTGGTACAACCACTTTGGAAAAACTATTTGGTAATATCCTTTAAAGCTGAACATTTACCTATCTTAGGACCAGACATTAAACTCTTAGGTATTAAACCTATATATATACTACATGTTTTATATATATATATATATATATATATATATATATATATATATGATGTATAATAGAATGAAGAGCATAAGAGCAAGAAACATGGAAATAAAATATCACCAAAAAAAGAATAAATAAATTATAATCTATGTAAATAATGGACATAGCAATGAAAAGCACTTGCAATAATATAGATAAATCTCACAGATACAGAAATGAAAGATCACAGACACAGGAGTGTATGCATGGTTTCATTTATGTAAGTTTCAAAAGCAGCCTAAACTCATCTGGGGTGAATCCTGACTCTGGCACTCAGCAAACTGCTCTCTGTGTCTCTGTTTCCTAATTAGGAAAATGTAGGCCAAGATGGTGCCTACTTGTCAGGGTTACATGTAGTGAAGAGTAAATGGGGTAACACGTGCAGTATGAAGTGATGCTAGAGTGCCTGGACCACGGGACTGTGTAGGTGGTTTCTTGTTACTACCGTTGCTGTTACTATTGCTCTCGTACTTAATCCTAAGGGAAAGAAAAGAACTAACATTTGCTGGATTCCCACCTTTCACCCTCTTCCTAATGCTCAATTCTCAAACACCTTCATTAGGATGGTATGATCTATCCTCATCATTGATACTACGCTGTAACTTGAAGGTCATGGCGTAAAGAAGAAAAGGAAGTACAGTGCCAAATTTTGGACCATCACACACAGACTGACAGGGGAGATATTCCAACGTGACCAAGAAGCTACAAGTTGTTTCATATGTCCAGTGGACCAAGAGTGAAGGGGCATGGAACTTGGGGATGCAAGCACAAGGTAAACTGAGGAAATACTGACCCACCCAATCTTTCACTCCATCTTAAAAGGTTTGAACATTAACCTATAGATGAGTAGCCTTCGATCTCTTTTTAATAAAATGCTTCTGACACTTAAATATGTGCAAATTCGTGTCATCAAAATAAATTATTTATTTATTAAGATATCCAAGGCATAAAGTAGATTGAGGGTGACCCTCTCGTGAATGACATCCAGGTGGATCCATCTTTCAAGGGAACACAAGATAATTGTTATCTAAGATATAAGACTGTAAACAATAATGGGGTTATATTTAAAAATTAACATACAGTTTCTCTTTTCAAATTATAAACAACAAAAGATACAAAAAAGTTTTAAGATGCTGAATTAATTTGAATACATTTAGCTACTAAGTGATCACAATTAACACCAGTTCTAATAATTAAAGGTCAATGTCCAGATTTTTCAAACACCAAACCATCTATATGGCTTAAGGGTTCCTATCACAACTATAAACTATAATAGACGTTCATCCTGAAGATATTTGTTTTCCACCATAAACTTAATGTCTTCATTTGACTAGTGTACTTACAGAGTAAAAGTTTGGCAGTGATAATATAACAGAAGACATTTATGCAGCACTTATGTTGTGCTACACATCATTATAAGCAGCCTACATGAGCTCACATAACAACAATCATATAAATTATTACTATTGTCCCTACCTTATCAATAGAAATCCAAGGTGCAGAAATGGTAATGTCAAAGGTCACACAGCCTGTGAGAGGGTATTGAGGATATGAGCTCAGGTAGGCTGGTACTAAAATTTGAGTTGTTGGATAGATATTATAATAGTGCTTACTAGAAACAAACGTCCATGATCTATGATAAATTTCTTGTACGAAGTACTGCATGTTCACTAAGAACCTGTTTTTTAGAAAAAATTAGTGATATGGGAAATGTTCATGAAAATATCAAACAAAAAACAATATAATAATGGCAGTTGTTGAGTGATTATTATGTTTTACACCTTGATCCTAAATAATTTATAATGAGTTATCTCAATTAATTATCACAGTAACTTTGAGACAAGTACTATTTTCATTCCCATTTTATAGATGAGGAAAAAACTTCTGGAAGTAAAATAATTTGCTCAACATTCCAGAGCCTTCATTTCAAATTCAAGTACTCTGAGTTCAGAAGCAGTGTTCTTAAATAATACTGTGCACAACTTACTCCTTATTTGCCTATAAAATTAAATGTAAATTATGAATATTCATTACTTTCTTTATTAAAAATATTTATCGAGCATTTAATATGACCCAGGCATATTATAATAATGAGGGTACAATTGTGAAGGCAGATAAAATGCCCACATTATATTCTAGTGGACATAAAAGTATCAAACCACTTATTACAACGCTACAATAAAGTTTAATGAGCACTAAGACAAGGGAAATGCTTTGGGAACCAGTAGTTTAATTAATTCCTAGTATGACAAATCTATTATATATATATATTAGACTGAGCAAGATACAGTTTAGGAGCATTCAACACATCCATTCTTGTGAGAAGAAATCTCTGGTTGTTTTTGATCCAATAATTGTCATAATTTGCTACGTATGCCATACATGAAACCAGAACATGACAAAAAAGCATCAAGCTTGTACAATGGTTGTTGTGTCCCGAGTATTCTGGCTCAAGTAGGGATGCTCCAGGGGAAAACAGACTACAGTAATCCACTGAATTGCCACTTCCATATTCAGGGCTGGTTATCTCCAAATAGGTGTTGGGTGGTGTGATCTTCTGGGTGAGGTGGATGATCTTCTGGATGGAAGAAGTTGGGTGGAGGATTTTCATATATTCCACATTTCCTACAGAAAATAACATTTTGTGCATGTGGTTTTCAAAACCCCAAACCATTTGTTCGATGACAGTAAAAAGTACAAAAAAATTAAATAACTATTGGAAGGGATTTAGGATATTTCTTACTACAGCAACCAAACTTATGTCCATTTATTTATTTATTTGTTAATTGTGGTAAAATACACATACCATAAAATTTACTATCTTAAGCATTGTAAGTGTCCAGTCCAGCGGCCTTAAGCACATCAGTTGAACACATTTAGGGAGGTTGGTGGGAGAAGTACTTTTAACTTTGAACAAGACCTCCTAGAATACAAAGACATATCTACAATAGCTTCTGAAAAAGTCTCATTGCCCCCGCAGGTCACCTCCTAGAGGTATCGCCCATAAACTACCCAAGGAAGCACATAAAAGCCTATTTTAGCCCTAGGTCCAATTTACCCTTACAGATTTTTTAGCCCTAGGTCCAATTTACCCTTACAGATTTTTTGCTTACTATTTCTCCATACAAAGCCTTCCAACAATCTAGACCAGTGGTAGTGTCTTATTTACTTTACTCTTGCTGCTGAGACAAAATACCCAACACCCAAAATGAAGAAAGCAAAGGTTTATTTAGCTTATAGTTTGTGGAGGTTTCAGTCCATACTTGGCTGCTTCAGAGGCAGAGTGGCGCATGGCAGAGGGCAAACTGTTCATGGAGCAGTACACAGCAAAAACAACCAGAGAAAAAGAGAATGGCTGCAAGCAGCCTCTTTCCTTCCCTTACACTGTAAACAGCCTACCCCCACCCAGGGGGCGTGTAGCTCTCACACAGTCTCCATGCCCTCCTCTTCCACAGGCTCAGGATGTATACAAAGTAAGCACCCTGGCTTCCTGCTGAATCACATAGTTAACCTTTTAAACTCCCCAAGTTGACACAATGTATCAACCATAACAGGTGGCAAACCTATGGCTCATGTGCCACAGAGGGCTGTTTGTACATTGGAAGCTCTAAAAGGTTTTCATCATTGACCTTGACTGAATATCCTACCCAGAGAAGATACGGGCTTTCCCACCCTCACAAGCAAACAAAGCACTTATGTTGTCCCTTATGAAAACCCTGCTGTTGGGTTTCCTGACTTCTTTCTCCAGGCAGAGTCAATCTTTCCCTCCCCCTATGATCCAATACCTTGTATAGTGTTGCACCTTTATCATCTGTGTGTTGCATTATCTCGTATATTGGGTATTACAGTTGTGTAAAATATCCCTTAAAAACCTCACTGTGCCATGTGCTGGAGTCTTGGGTAAGGATGGATCATGAGTGTTCTAACTGCATCAAGTGAATTAACCCACTAATGAGTTCATTATTTGAATAGATTTATTAGGAAGCGGGGCCTAATAAGATGAAGGAAGTCACAGGGAAATATATTTTGTCCTGAGCTTTGGCCCACATCCTCTCTTACCCTCTTTGTTTCCTGGCTTCCAGTTCTGCTTCACACTTCTGCCAGCAGCTTTCTCCTGCCCTGCCCTTTAACCATGCTGTTTCTGCCTTGCTGCGGGCCTCAGCCAATGAAGCTGGATTACCACGGACTGCAACCCCCGAAACCATGAGCCACGTAAATCCTTCCTCCTTTAAATTGTTTTTCTCAGGCGTTTAGAAATAGTGATGAGAACTTGAGTAATACATTGGTTTCTTCTTTCTTTCTGAGAAAAGGAGACTATTTCTTCTCCATCTTGAAATTCTTTGTCTTAATATTTATTGGCTTGGGGTTTATTTCTTCTGTCTTCTATAAAACATTGAAAAATCATACAAGTAATAAGTAAATGCATGCTTATAAAAATCCAAACAGCATCAAAATATACAGAGGGGAGAAGTTAACTCCCTATTGTTATTCTCTTCCATGAAATGTTCTTTAATAGCTGATGTCTATCTTTTAAACTGTTAATTACATTATATGCATGTACATATATAGGAAAATATACTTTTTGAGTTTAATTTTGTTTGTGAGAACTGAAAAGAGTTTTCAAAACACCTAATTTGCTGTGAATTTTATTTTTCCCTTTATAATATATCTTGAAGATCATTCTGTGTCATTACAAATAGATTTAACTCAGTAGTTTTAATGGATTCATGACATTTCACATGTGGATGTACTGTATTGTACTTTACCATTCTCCTTAGAAATTTAGTTTGCTTTTTATTTTCATAATTAAAATTAATACTGAAATTAACGCCTTTGTACATATGTCTGCACATGCATGATAAGAGTGACCTGATTATCTGATCTGTGAAATAAAGGTAAAATGCTAGACAAATGTTAGGAACATAAAAAAATCTTGATGCTGACAAATCTCTCATTAAAAAGCCAGTACCAACAATAAGTTGGTATTGAATGAATAAATTTCAAATTACAATTCTCTGAAAGGCTTATCTGTTTGGCCCCCTGCCCAGCACAGGACCACACACAAATAGTCAATACACTTTCCTGTTTAGCAACACCAATAACCAGTTTTACAAATTTCTCAGTTGAACACAGGATGGACAGCAGTTTCTTTGGAAGCAATCTAAGGGTCTTAGCTGACCATAAGCTTATCACAAAGGAAGATAAAACAGTATCTTAAAAGCAAACACAACTCTTTATTTGCCTAAACAGAAAGATAATTTCCAGAACACGATCAAATAATCAGTTCAGTTCCACAAGCATGTATCTCACAAGTTTCTACAAGTCAGGTGACACGTCTTCCAACTGAGAGCATATGTCTTAAGGTGGCCACTACCAATGTGAAGATTACTCAGGGTAATAAAAGCCTTAACAGCTTGTCACAAGAGGCAGAGTAGAAAAAAATGGGATATAGTATTTTACCTAGAGAAAGGAAAGCTCAGGGAGCTCATGATAGCAACTGGAAAGGCTGACGTGGGGAAGTAGACACACTCTCTGAACCAACACTAATGGGAGCACTTGTCAAGGAGAGAGCCTTCAACCCAGGGCTGCTGACCCCTTTCTAACCACATAGGTCATTCAGCAAGGAAATGAACTGTCTCATGAGGTAATGAGGCTTCCATTCCTGAAGAGGTAGCAGAAGTGAGGTGTGGATATTTTAGGATCTTACAAAGGGTATCGGGAAGAGTAAGGTTTCTCCAGGTGTCCCCTAAGCCTGGGCAGAAACCAACCTCCTAGAGGCAAAGGATGCCTTCACCTGGGAATAATTCCTCCAGCATGTCACTCTGTGAATAGTTCTTTCCTCGTAGCATCCTGGCTTTCGGTGGGAAAAGAGTCAGAATTAAGAAATTCAAAGGAAAGGAAGCTCTGAGAAACTGAAGGAAAGTTACAAATAAGAAAGTAAAATAATACTCAAACTAAGCATTGTCTCTGCCTAGCTGTATGTAGCCTCTCTCTTTTCTCTGCCTCTTCCCAGCCTTCATGGCTGTCCACATCCTTCCTTGCCACCCCTTTCCAGGGCTTTTCTGTCCAAAAGGAAAATGTGTGACAGTTCACCCTAAACTGGGCTGACAAAGAGTTCGTCTCAAGCGCTACTCCCAATCCATTAGTAGCGCCTGTGTAGAGCCCTAAATTGAGAGCAACTCTGATGATACGTAAAGGTTTAATAGGAAAGTGTGGTGATTGACTAGCACTGTCTGCCCTGAGCTCCTGTGGGAGGGAGTGGTAGAGCTGGTGCCATGAAGTTGATAAAGCTTGCAGTAAGATATGCTAAGATGTCGTTATTTGCAAATCCCTAAGGAATGAAAGCTTATTTTTACAAATGATCCATGAGAAGAGGGCAATGCTTAACCCACAAAAGGAAGCTTGCTCCTGCTGGAGATGTAAAGCACTGTGGTGTTGTAGCGAGGATAAGAAGTACCTCCTGAAGTTCTGCGAGCCTCCAGAGGTGGCCTCTTTCCCTTCCCTGTCAGGCAGGCTCTGGACCTGGAAGAGAGATGGTGTCAACATCTGCATCGAGAGTTTCTTACTTAAGGTCCAGTGATAAGTGAGTAAAGTTTACTTAGAGATGACCATATTCATGTGTCCCTCCCATCCTCAATCCTAGCCAAAACCAAGGAATGTGCAGAGAAATGACTCCCCAAACTCGGTACACATTGCTCCTGTCTGCACTCATGACTGCATGTGCCCTGATCTGTGAGAGTCCATGAGCCTCTTTCAAGGGGCTCTGTCACGCCCAGGCCAGACTCAGACCCTCCGTCCCTTCACCAGGTAACTCTGCCCACTCCCAGAGGCTCCCACCCACCTCCCAGAGGCTCGTTCCAAGTTCTCTGGTGATGTCAGCAGCTTCTGACTCCCAGCCTGCAGCCCACGCTTTCCTCCACAACAAAAATGCTTCAATTCTTCTGCCCCCGGTGCTTTCAAGTTGTCTGTCCCCAGCAAGCTACAAAGGGCTCTGTTCTCCTTTTGGTGTCTCCTCAGCATAGACTTCAGGCTGCCCCAGGGCAAGGGTTGGGGCTGGTGGGGGGGTGTGAGACACTCAGGGCCTCTCATGTATTCTTTTCACTGCACATCGAGGAAACTGAGGCCCAGAAAGGAAAAGGACTCATTCAAGGAGACAGGGCGTCAATGGTGGAGATGAGGCTGGGATCCAGGTTCCCCCATAGCATCCAATCACCCAGCCCTGTGAGCTGCTGTGTGGTTGCACAGCCAGGAACTGCTTCATTCATTACTTTAAATCCTTTAAAATAAGGTCCCTCTCCTTTGCTTCCACTCCCTTTTCCCCCCTTCTCTTCTTGTCCTTTTGTCTGGATCTTCTCCAGCCATCCCTCTGCCTTAATCTTTCCTCCCTCCCCTCCTTGTTGTCCTCCTCCTTCCTCTCTCTCTCTCACTCTATGCATCTTTATATATATATAATCTCCTTCTCACACCAAGCTCGGTGCCCTCTCTGAGCTGCAGAAAGACACACTGAGAAGGACCAGAGGAGGAAGATTAGTATGAGCCCTTCGGTGTTAATGAAACTTGAGCGCCTTCCTCCAAATTCTGCAACTTCCCCCGCTGGCTGGATATAGAAGTGGTGGTGCTATGTAAGGGTGGGGCGCCTTGCTGTAAGGAAAGTGGTCCCCTGTTGAACTTTTGGGGGAGAGCAGAGAAAGAGAATAGAGAGGAGAGTGGAAGTCACCTGCAAAGGGAGCACTCGCCAAAATGCCGATGTTATCTGATGAAGCAGGTCAGTGTGTTCTGCTTCAAATGCTGTTCACAATGAGAGAGGAGTAGGAGGGCAGGTTTTGCAACCAGATACCTGTATAATGTGTAATAAATAAGGAACACAGATGAGATGGCCTTTTATTATTTTTCTAATCTGTGCTGTCAGGTTTCACTTATGAAATGGGAGAGAGAAAAGGCAAGATGTGTTTCTCTACAGGGTCCTCAGCATGTCACTCCAGTGGTTCACAGTTTAGACTGGGCTGGGCCACTGGGATGTCAATGGATCACCTTCCCAAGCCTCCTGGGAAGAATACCACATGAGAAATGAAGAGATTTGGGTTCCTCCCCGCAATGCTATCACAGTACCATACATTCTGGGTCATCGATACATCACTTACTCTCCCATGTCCACATTTTCTCACATCTAGAATGAAGGGATTGAACTTGATGGGTGGTCTTCTAATAACATCCCATGATTCCCTAGGGGCTCACTATAAGGTTTCAGGACCTCTTCATACTGAAAAGTAATGTCTATGAGATACCGAAGTCTGAAACTTCCAGAGAAACTTGCCTGTGGCTTTTACTTATTAAATATTTTGAAATTCCTAATGGCTTAAGTATGAAAACTATTAGAATAGATGATTCTCTCCCAGTTCTGGTAAATAAGATTGTTCTCAGGGTTAAGATGAGCCCTAAAATGGCTCTTGTAGTCATCTCAGTCCCACAGCACTGAGTTTGAGCTCATTGACTGAACTCAGCCACAAAAAAAGATGGACTGCTCATATGAAAGATCCACCTCATACAGAAGCACTAAGAAAAGATACTGATCATTACATGCACACACTGCCCGGAGTGTCTGAGCCCCCATTCCCTACTTAGTGTGTGTGCGTGTGTGTGTGTGTGTGAGAGAGAGAGGGAGAGAGAGAGAGAGAGAGAGAGAGAGAGAGAGAGAGAGAGAGAATTCATAAGGCTGTCTTAGCCTAATAGTTTCTATTAGGACTGGCTCAAATATAGCATACATGTCCCTTCTGCCTGATCCTGTGGCCACTGCAGACATTACTAATCAACTGTCGCTTTCCTACCAAGCCTAAATGTGGCCTCATACTTCTCAATACTCCAGACAACCCTTAACAATCAGTAAGAGACCTCATGAAATGAAGCCTATCTTTCATCCCTGTATTTAAATATTTGAATCATATAAGCAACTCCTTTTGTTTGGATCTCTGACTCATCAGGCAACCTTTGATTATAGCATAGTTTCCCATGAATGTTGCAGAAACCAAATGGATTTTTAGAAGACACAAGTGTCAAGTCCTCTTAATAGCTGGTTGTCAGTATACACTGGTCTTGTGAATTCAGTAATTGCATATCCTGTTGTTTTAATATGACAAATTAGGTATCCTTATAACTAAAATTCTGAAGGCCAAACCATAGGCTCTTTGGACCACCAGTCAGCCTCAGGTAACTTACCATCCCCGTACAGTGTGATAACTTGCATCTTTGCTACTTTTGAATTTGAACCTAAGTCATTTAGTAATGATTCCTAAATAGCTCTGTGATGGACAGTATATGATTTAAGAGATATTTGCAAAGTAATTGAAGTTCTGAGAACAACAGAGTATTTGTCCAGTACTCATGAGAATATGTTCATCTTAGTGAGTGGATAATGAGCACAGTGAAGTCTACAATATGTTTCCCTCTTGCAGTCCATGTCTGTCAGGCCATGCTCACACTCCAGATCGAATTTCCACTTTGCCAGCCATAAGGGTGTCTAACTGTAGGATGTCTTTCTTTCTTGCTTGCTTGGTTTCTGCAAAGATCTTCTAAAGAGAAAAAAAGACCAAAGTAACCATTTGCCTTCAATCACAGTTTTCACACTGGCTTTGTCTGCTGGGTCAAGAACATCCCATTAAGGCTAAGGTTGGCTCAATCCCTCATGAAAATGAGTTGCATGGCCACAGTTTGCTCTTAAGGGGCTTCAACAAAAAGCCCTTCTTTCTCTTGGAAAATGACTCTGGCTTGAAAGCAAATGAGCTTGCTTTGTGAAAATGGCTATGAACTTCCAAAATATCAGTTTTATACTTTAATAGTGAGACTATCTTAGCTATTATAGGCTGAATTCCTATGTCGAAGTTCTCACCTGCAAGACCTCAGAATGTGACTTTATTTAGAAACAGAAGTGATTAAGTGAAATGGGATCATTATGGCAGGTCCTCACCCAGTATGTTGATGTCTGTATAAAAAGGGAAAATTCTGACAGACACCAGGGATGACACCTACAGAGAAAGACCATGTGAGGACACAGCAGAAAGATGACCATCTGTAAGCCAAGGAGACAGGCCTAGGAGAAACTTGCCAATATCTGATCCTGGACTACTAGCCTCTAGAAGTATGGGAAAATAAATTTCTGTTGTTTAAACCACATAACCTGTGGCATTTGTTATGCTAATCCTAGCAACATCTAGATCATCGGTTTTTCTGTCTTGTTCAGATGGGTTATACCAGAGCCGAGCATGATGGCACACACCTGTAATCCCAGAACTCGGGAGGCTGAGGCAGGAGGACTGTTGTGAGTTCAAAGTCAGCCAGGGCTACAAAGTGACTTCAAGGCTAGCCTGAACTGCATAGAAAAACCCTGTCTCAAAAAAGACAAGCAACAACAACAACAAAAAGGTGGGGTATATCATCCTCACGTAAATTGTTATTTCTCTAAGTCCCGGGTTATGTATGCTGAACGTGTTTACCACTAAATAGAACTCTCTGATTTGACTTTGCTCATTGGGTTTAGAGAACATGAGTTAAGAACCTCAACTTCTCAGTTCTCAAATAGCACATTTTCTGGGGCCGCACATCTCTCTTGGAGGGTGATGCGATGAGAATCCAGCACTTCAGAGCCATGATGATAAAACGCTCATCCGTTCATTATGAAGTGAGCGGACAACTGAGCTCTACTCTGGGCAAACATCAGCCTCCCTAACAATGTCAGAGCTTTATTTTAATTCTTAAACAGATTCCTTCCCCAACAACAAACACTGATTATCTCAAGAGGGAAAAAATCACGTACCTGACATCTGTCAGAGAAATACTTCATTGAGAGAACAAATATCTAGATTTTCTCTCTGAAAACTTTAGGAGAGGACAGAAACCATACATCATCCATATTTGTATCGTCGAGGCTCACATCCTGTGATTTGTCAGAGCTTTGCATATAGATGGGAACTGTGATTTGTGGATGAAGGAGAATAACTCCTCCAACGGAGTGTGGAAAATGGGTGGTACCTGTTAAAATATGGTTATAGTGTTTATTTCAGTTAAGCTGCATGGCAGAATACCCACAGTGAGATTAGAGAAGTAGAATCCAAATACTTCTACCAATGTGGTATCCTGTGATTCTCTTAGAGAAATACACTAATTATTAGGTTTTGCCTGATCAAATTTACTCATGTAGCCTAGGTTTGAATTCTTGTCTATTCTCAACACTGAGGTCAAAGCAATCCCTTAAAACATGCAAAACAGTCTCCCATCTTTATGCAAATTTCTGCAATGGGTTCCTAGCCCCTCAGGGTAAAGGCTGCTGCTCGCCCTCCTCAGTCTTCCTGCTATCTTCTGCTTCCTCTGATCTTCTTCTACCAGGCACACTCAGCTTCAGCCACACTGGCCTCCTCAGTACTCTTCAAAAAACTGACACCTTCCCATCTTAGGGTCTTGCTACTTGGTGTTCCCTCTTTCTAGAAGTTTCTTCTCTCAGATATCTGGCTGGCTAGCTTCCTAACCTCCTTTGAGTCTTTGCTCAGAGAATCTCCATGTGGCCCATCCCGAGCACCCACTGCCACCTTCCTATCCCCTCCCTGTTTGGTATTCAATGCCCCTGCCCAGATTTCACCTTTCCTTTGACCCATGGTACTAACTATCCTCTGGAATATTGGGTGATTTACTTTGTGTGTTGTTCATTCCCTGCCCACTCTCCACATAGACGTCAGTCTCACAAAGACACAGATCTTTGTTTTCTTCGCGGGTGTACTCCAAGCACCTATACTAATGCTCAGAACATAAAAGGTGCTTAATAACTATTTTTCCAAATGAATGAACCACATCTTGTGTGAGCTGCATTTTTATGTTTTCTAGGACTAAGTTAAAAAGAGTAAGCTCAAGTTTTCCCAGTAATCATTATGAGCACAATACCGTGTTTCAGGGCTTTATTGTATCCTGTATAGAAGTCCAGATGAGATAGATAACTTCAAGATCTGGCAGCCCCAAAACTGCAACCCCAAGATTCTGTAAAATGTCATGGTAAGCAGTCCCCTAGTGGGAAGACAATGCAAATGCACCTCACATTATTTGCAATACCCCCAAATCATCAACACCAAAACCACCAGCCACTTCAGATATACTAGTGAAAAGTTTAGCCAAGTGGGTTGTTCAGTATCATTTTTAAAAATATGAGTTGGCAGCATTTTTAAAATAGCAGCATTAGATGGGCAGTTTGGGTGTGGCCTTAGTCACTAAGAAGAGAAACAGAACTGTCAGAGACTTTTGAGGTCCTAGAAGATTGCATAAGTCAGTAACTATTTTTTAACACCTAAGACATTTGTTGACTATCAGGCTAATTGGAGAACAAACTTCCGACAGTGATAATAATCTAACTTTTCTGGGTGTAACACTTCCTGGTTAGTCCCATAGCATCTATTTATCAGACTAGATTGCTCTCCCCAAGGCAAGGCTGAGACTTTAGAAAACTCCTATCCTTGGGAAGAAGTAATTCAGAATGGAGCAATTCTTTGGCACCTTTGTCTCTGGAAAAATATCGAGAATGGTTCTCATAGAATAACATAACCCACCTGTCCTGGATGCCGGACAAAGGAGATTTCATTGCAACCTATCCACCCCCCGAGTCTCTGCTTCCCCTAATGAACAGCTCAGAACCAAACATCCAACCAGAAGGGAGCTGGGTATGGGCGGAACAGAAAACAAGCCATTTGGTAGTGCTTTGCCACAGTTGCTTTCTCCTTGTTTGCAAAAACGAGCATACATGTTCTATGAGTCATGTTATTTGCCCTCACAATACACATAAGGAGAGATTACAGCAAGCATTTGGCCCAGAAAAGTCCTTCATCCACCCTTTCCTCCTCAGCCCATTCCTCCCTTTCTTCTTCTTAAAGAGTCCTCCCTCAGTAGCTATACAAAGATATCCGAAAGTGGATCTCTGGCCTCCAGGGACCCCCCCACCTCTACTGGAAAGGAATAACTCCACTACAAGGTAACATGCCAGGAAAGAGGCAGTGCACAGAGCCTGAGGACCCCAGAGAACACAGAATTCTTCCCAAGGAAGGAGATGGGCAAATGCTTCCCCGAGATGTTTCTTGAGCTGTGCTTCAAAGTTAGTAAACAGTTTGCCAAGCAGAAAAGAAATTAAAGCCACTTGGTTTACGTGAGCTATGCAAAAAGAGACTTAGATTTACACGGTTTGCCATTGGCTGAGGCCACAGAGCATCGAAAAAAGCCAGGTTAATAAGGGGAGAAATCAGTCAAAGTGATTATTTGATCTTGGGTAAACCTAAAAGAAAAAGCATGGGACTGCTTTTTTTTTTTTTGCACAGGTTGAGAAGTGAAGTCAAATAGAATGGAAAAGTGATTAGGATAATCCAGCAAAATTCAGAATGATTCTCTAGGCCCTCCCAACAGTGTAATGAAGCAGTTGATCCTTCTTCCTCTCCACTTGCATTTCCATGACACAGCTCCAGGTTCTGTAGCCAGAGAATAAGCTCTGGGAACCTGGGATCTTTGAACCTGACACTATGCAGCGATTTGAGGGGTCTGGAGATACGAGGATCTCTGCATTTTCTCTGCAAAACAGATTCCAAGAGGCAGCAGGGAGGGTCTCGAACGCAGGTGCCATGTCACCACATAGGCAGATGGCTCAGAAGGGGCAACGCTGCCATTTAGTGCAGCTCTCAAGAGGATCATAGGACTTGAGAAGCAGAAGTGACTTAAAGTGTCATTCTCACCAGAGTCTTCATGGAACACTGGAAATGTTCCAGAGATGTCAACAAAGTCTCACAAAGTTAATTGCAGAGTTGAAACTAAAAGAACATTATTTTTAGTTCTGAGGCATAGCTTTGTTCAGAGAATTTCCCTCTGCGTTCTTCCTCCTGGCTTTGTTGTTTCTCCATTTTCATGAGGAAGAACCAAGTGGAAGTGAATGAAGATGAAACGTCTATAAGGAAAATACTCCAGTGGGGTTAGGATATGGGCCAAAAACTGCCAGGTCTGATTTGCCCTTAAAAATATTTCAGTCAGAATTCCATACCAGAGACCCACACGCCCCTCTCGCTAAGTCTACAAAACCATTCAGTATTGGAAAGATGGGCTGCTGCTCTAGTCGAGTACAAATAAATGCTTATGCTTAGGGGTTGTGCAGGGTGAAAAATACATATCATAAAAAATCGGGCTTGGGCTAGGCTGCCTTCAGCTGTTGCAGGACTGAAAGCTGCAGCCCCAGTTCCTCTAACCACAATGGAACCACATTGCCCTCCTGCCTCTCTAGACAACTCTACTTTTGCTTCAGTCAAATTTCACCTTTGCAAGGTTTCCTGCCAAACTTCCCTAGAGTCAGCCTTTCTCCTCTCTGTGGCTCATTACTCACCATTTTAGATTCTGTTTCAGTTACTTCTTCACCAAAGTATCTAAAATATTTCCGTATCATCAGAGTGCTTATGGTCATATGTGTATTTCTTTCCTTTTTTGTCAAATATAGTTCTTTTTCCAGTTTTCTTGTATCATAACTGTGACAAAATTATATAAAGTTAAGATGTACAACTTGATGTTTTAATACATTTTGTGAAATGACACGCAAATTACCATACCCATCACTCACACACAGATAGTATGTGTGTCTCTGCATGTGTTTGTGTGTGTGTGTGCAGGGAGAACATAAGATCTACTCTTTTAGCAAATTCCAGGTAATACAGTATCATTAGCTACATCGCCATGGTTGTATATTCTCCAAAACTTATTCACAGTCCTTTGTATTCCTGAGTCAGCTTGTGAATGGGAGAATGTACAAGAACATTGGACAAGAGTCAGAAAACTTGGATTCAGAACTGCATGATTAGATAAGAGGCAGATGGCATATTAAAAGAGACTCTCCGTGTAGCAGGGACTTTGAAACCAAGGCATGGGCAGATTTAAGGGGAGCTGGCAAACTTGGATGACGCCCTGTGGAACCAGAAACAACTAGATGTCAGATCGCTCACAGGTCTGGAGGGAAAAGGGAAAGAGACGGTGACTAGGATTGGAGCTGGTAACAGACTAGAGTGTGGTCTTGGGTGGGAAAAGTGCAGCCCCTACCGCATGGCACCCCAGCACAGAGGTCGCAAAGGAAACAGAGAACTGAGCCTTGTCCGCTCTCATCCTCTGACTTGCTGCCCAGGCCTCCCACCCAGAAAATGAAAGAGACGGTCCACGTCATCCACGGAGCCAAGGAGAAGGGGATGTTAAATCGTAATGGGCAGACGAAGATTATCCAGCACAAGATCCAGCTCAATCACGCTAGACAATCTCTTTACCCTTTGAGCCTCAGGATTTCTTAGTAAAAACAAGCATGTTGATTATGAGACATCTGCCTAACACTCAGGGATGCTGTGGCTCAGCTTTTTAAATTTCCTCAGCCAGATATTCTCAACAGACCAGGATGTAGTAGCTACTAAAATACTTATTGAGGCAGAGTATGTGGAATCAGAAATTCATGCCTTTATAACATAATTCAAAACTTAACATATTTCTCCAAAAGAATTCACTATTCATTCACTTTAAAAATGTTATCTTTTGTAGTTGTGTTTGTGCAACTTTCCAATGTATATCCTGAAAAATTATTCAGTTCTCTTTTATGGTGAAGCCTCTGCTTGGTCTCTTGACCCCTTATGTGACCTATGGGAGGCTGCTTTGAATCATTTATAATGTGAAAATAAAATAAATCATTTCCCTGAGAAAGCATTCTGTGGTGCTATGGGAGTCAGGAGGCAACCCTTTCAAAGTCTGAAAAGGGCTAGCGCTCAAAGGTGGTGGAACTCTAAGACAGATTCTAAGAAACCTCGGTATCTCACAATCAACAGTCCTTCATGGTAGCCTGATTCTGGAAATGGGGACTATCATAGGCTTTTAGGTTTTGCTATGGCTTGATAGATTTCCCTCCAAGGGCCCCAGCCTATGGATGCTATTGGGAGCTGGTAGAACATTTGGGAGGTGGGGCATATTGGGAGGAAGTTAGGCCACTGAGAAGTTAGGATGAAAGGGATTGTGGGACCTGCATCTCTTACTCTCTCCTGCTTTCTGGCCATCATAATGTGAGCAGCTTCCTCTCCCACATTATCCTACCATGATATAATTATCTTGCCACAGGCTCAAAAGCAAGGTGGTCAACTACTGATCGAAACCTTCAAAAGTGAGCAAAAATAACCCTTTTCCATTTATAAGCTGATTATCCCAGGTATTTGGTGCAGTAGTAGAAAGTTGGCTAATGTAAGTGTATTTCTCTCTTCCAATCTGTCCTGTATAGGAAATGTTACAGGCACTAGGAACAGTAGAAAGGAGACAGGTCCTGGTTTTTAAGGGTAAAGGAATCACAATATGTGATCATATACACTGGGCTTTCCATATCCAGGAGTTCTACATCAACCAACCGCAGGTTGAAAATACTCAGAAAAAAATACTGCATCTGTGCTGAACAGGTACAGACTTCTTTCTCGCCATCTTTCCCTGAGCAATACAGTATAGCAACTACTCACACAGCACCTATATTGTACTGAGTGTCACAGATAATCTACAGGTTATTTAAAGTATTCAGGAGGGTGCACATAGTTTATATACAAAAACTATACCATTTTGTATGAGCATCCAAGGATTTTGGAACCTGCTAAGGATCTTGGAACCGGTGTTCCCTAGAAATGAACAGGGATTGTAATACAAAACACAGAAATGTAAGAAACATTTTCATAGTGATAATAATAAAGGCAATGCAGAAGAGACAACACAATAACGGCCTAGAATGAGTGGAAGAAAGGAGAGGCAGGGTTATGTGAGCCAGGATACACAGGCTTTGAAAGAAGTTGATGTTTGACAGGAAACTTTTATCCAAATGTTCTATTCACTTCTTGCATAAATTTAGACATGTCATAAAACTTCTAATATCTTAGAAAATAATGACTGGTAGATCAAATTGGTAATGTTCATTTTAAAGGATTAAGAAATCTAAGATGTAAAACTACAAAAAAAGCATCCCAAACTGAACAAACTTATTACTTTGATTTGTAAATATTTGTATAAAATGTTCTAAGGGTTTAATATTGGGTCTGTGGGCACCGAGGGGTTGGGATGGAGGCAGAGAAACAAGAGACTAGAGCTTCTAAGGGTAAAAAAAGATAGTATTAGGATGCTGAGAAAGAAAGAGGGAGGGAGAAGCTAGGATTCTGTGAAGGTACAAGTGGAGGTTTGCCTATGTTGCTCAGCTCTGAAGCCACATACAACAGTAGTGCACCACACGAGGGGTTTCTGTCAGGGATGGACTACATATACCACGGTGACCCGTAAGATTGTATCGCTGAGGGAAGCCATAACCACCCTATTTTGCGTGAGTCCTCTATGATGTTTGTGTAATGGCAAGATCAACTAATGAAGCACTTCCTCACCAGGATCCCCCTTGTTAGGTGACAGATGTCTATACTTACGTGTGTGAAGTAGTCCTCAGGCAAAGATGATTCCTGTGATATGGGAGGACAATTATCATTTCACAGGAAATTTCTGCAGCTATTTCTGCCCTTGCCTATAGTTAAGAAATATGTGAAGTATGCTTTACGTTAAACTTTTCTTTTAGTAAAAAATGAAAGCAAAGACTGAAAGGGACAAGAAAGAAAGATGACATAGTGAAGTTTGCAAAAGAAATACTTATATTTAAACAGAGAGCCAATCCACGTGTAGCATTTTGCTTCTTATGTGATACTATGTGAGATCAATGCTGAGACTAAATCTACTGTCCTTCTACATTTTCATTTTAAGGAAACAGCCATCATCTGTCAGCTCTGGAACTTCCATGATTCAGTGATTGAATAGCTCACAATTCATAAAAGGTGCTCGGAAGAAAAGTGGTAATTCCATATAACACCACAGAGCACAATCACCGCTTCGGATCTTTGATGTACCACAGATCTCAGTTCCATGGCGTTTGAACTTAAATGTCCATCACCACAAACTGAAAGTACAAGTTAAAAAGAAAACAAAACTTTTTCCTGAAACCTATTCCAAGACCTCAAAATACTTGATAAAAAATTGGTAAGACCTTTCTGTATCAGCAGTATGACATCTTAAGCTCACCACAAAACATCAAACAGTTGTTCTTATATTAATAAGATATTTTAATAAAACTCCTGGAGCTAACATAAAAGTTCTTGAACTTGATGTCCTGCCAGGGGTGACAAGTGACCAATTCAATGATTATACTTTCCTTGCTCTGAGCACAGCAAGGAAAGTTGATAAAATGATTAGAGCATCAGCTGGTAATATTAACATTAACTTCAGATACTGGAAATTTTACCAATCTAAGACTTTTATTCTGTAGAGTAATGACTAATTTCATCAAAACATCGGTGAGAATTGATTCTAATAGCATGTTCATCAACTCTATGAATGAAAAATCTAATGTTTTTCCAGTTTTTGAGGAAAGTCGTTCTTGTAAAAATATTTTTCTTCTTATATGGTATGGATAGTTCACAATAATGTTTTAATGATTTAGCTAAATGCATTGCAAGTAGTATTACATGAAATCCAAAATATCTAAGACTTATGCCTGCTTATAAAAGACTAAAAGTGTTTCAAGATGGTTCCTGATTTCAAAAACAGTTTAAAATTTAAAGATTCTAATTTGAAACATTGACTCTAGTTTTAAGTAAACCACTTCCACTATTTTACGTGATACTCTTTCTAAAAGAAGAAGCTGTGTAATTTTCAGGCAGTGTGCAAGAGTCACAAATAATTCAAGGTTTTCATTTTCATTTCAAACTAACAGAATTGTAAAAGGCCATCATGAACTGTGGCTTTAACTCCTGTTTAGATCTATATCTAAGTAGATGAGTTATACATAAAACTTTCTGAATCACAAGACTTTGAGAGAGTTAGGCCTCACGGGGCCTACTGTTTTACATTAGATTCATGTACAGGGGAAACTATAAATAAAATAAAAAGAGGAATGTTCATCTTTTTCAAAGTGCTGTTCTTATCATGCAATGATCTTTTTAATAAGCACTGTGCCCTTAAACTGTAGTTTAACTAGAACTTACTATCCAATGGGCAAGGAAATATCAACAAATAAGAAACAGTGAAATATGCTAATGAGGTTTTTTTGTCCTGCATATGTCAAGATTTCAGTCTTATTTTAAAAGTGCAAATTCATTCTCTGCTGAGTATACCATGGTAGAAAGGCAACTTTTAGCAAATAACAATTTTATACATCATGAATCACCTTCATATTAGACTCTCTCTCTGGATTGAAATTAAGTATTCAGAGTCTCAGGGAGATATATTTGAAAGAAGTAAGCAAAATAAACAGTTATTGAACCAGCTTCAAAAAATGCAAGAAAAATAAGCTACTGTCAGTGTCACTAATGGATAAATGATAAAACTAAGAAAGGTAGTACCATATTATATCATGGCTTTTTAAGACTGATTATGATTCACTGCAATGAAGCTAATAAACATTTTATTAACACAGTGGCCAAGTTTATTTTCCTTTGTCTTATAAGTAATATAATGTTTTTAGAACAATTTTAGATATGCAGAAAACTGAGCAGCTAGAATAGAGCATTCCCATAGACTCGACTCCTTATTAGTTCTGGCATTTGTGTGGCATACTTATTAAATTGATGAACCAATACTAATGCATTATTATTAACTAAAATTCACATTTTAGACCAGAAGTCACCCTTACACAGTTCAATGGGTTTTATCTCAGATTTTTTTATACCAAAGTTTGTATTTTCTTTGTTTTATTTTGTTCTTTTATATGAAGGATGAAAACTCATCAATATGTGAAATATTATTGATAATAAAGGATAAAACTCATCAATATGTGAATTATTAGCTATGGTTTGAAATACTTTTAATATAAATAAATTCTAGAGAAAAAGTCCTTGGTTCCTATTTTGATTACCAGGCCTAAGAAAGAGTCTGGGTTTTTCTGGGAAAGAAACTACAGAATTTGAGGACAGAACTTACTCTGGCATCACAGTCTTAAACATTATAGTAGCAAGCACCCTTAGGTCTAAGCAGGCAGGTTCTTGTGCGGCCCTTTAAATGCAACTCAGACAGCAGAGGGCATGGCCACCAGCACCTGTGGCTGCCAGGCCTCTCCTACCCACAAACCCTTGCACTCGGCAGCTCTGGTCCTCAGCACAGACCCTGACACCTCTCCACTGTGTGCGAAGAGCCACCCTCTGGTTTGTTGTGGACCACTCGGCTATTGCCTTATGGCCCATTCTCCAGTCTGCTCCCTGCTACTTGGCTTTGACCAAGAAGAGATGAAAAGACTCTTCCTTCGTGTGAAGAATTCACAGTGACCAAGAGAAGAGGCTGCACCGTGTTGTTACCTAAGTAACCTCCACCCTGCGGATGTGTTTGGTTTTGTCACGTGATATCCCTGTGAGTTGTTTTAACTTTGAATTTGGTTGTCAACAATTGAAACAAGGTACATGCTCCCTAGATTGACAATCTCCACCTTTCCCTATTCTATCACACCCAGGTCACTTGCTGCATTTACATGATCTAACTGGCTTCTGCAGACAGTTGGTTTTTCAACCCTTGGACCGACTGGCTGTGCTCCCAGTGGACAAAGAAACCTCAGTCTAAAATACAACCTCACACCAAGATCCACCTCTCACTTCCCACTGATAGAAGAAATAAGTGTTCAAATATCACTATTCATGCCTTTGTATCCCAAGGAAACACTAAAACCACACATTTCTGCCTTGGAGCATTTCTTCCTCCTAGTTGAAGAAAATGCCCCAATTTGAATAAAATGTCTCTTGCGAAAAGGAGCTCCTGACCACTAAGCCAAACTTATGGTCTATATCCCAAACCTGAAGGTAATCGTGATGGACCACCATGCTTGAACTTGGGAACTTCCCCCTTAGGGAATGCTGTACTCCCAGAACTTCCAATCAATGGCATTCTTATGAGTCCTGGTTTGAAATTTGAGATGGCCTTTCTTACCAGAGGGCCTTACAAGCTGCTAAGAGGTCATGCCATCTCCTTGCCTCCCAGATTTACTGAAATACAGGAGAAAGCAGTAAAGATTCTTCTTTAGGCATTCCCTCCTGGTCCCTGTGCTTGCTCCAGGCATCAAGGAAGTACGTACTCTATGTCCAGTGGGATTCGCTTTGGCTGAGCCCAGCAGGGCCCACCAACTTTTTCATGAACTTCTTACATAGTAATAATCAAAGCATCAAAAATCTGACTCAAACCATTAATTTGCTTATCTTTTGCAGCTGATAAGTAAGCAAAATCAAACCCCAAGAGTTAGACCTCCATCAGGCCCTTGCTTATGCTTTGTAGAACCTAGATCTCATTGAAGGTAAGGGAGAAGGCTACCTAAGGATGAAGGGTATATACATCGGAAGCATTTGCAAGACTGAACTTCACATGAGTATACTCCAAGAGCTGCCTTTTAATCTATGTGCCTTTTTGTACCTCTTATTTTCCATGTCTAGAATGGTGCCTAATATTTAACAGATATTCAGCAAGGTTTTGTCAAATGAGTGAATGAATGAATTTCCTACTCATGCCCTTGTCTTTTATGACTTTGTTTGCCCCCTAAGCCTGACTCCTTATCTTTTCCCTATGACGATAGTTATCCTTGTTCCTGAGGCTGTCTCAAAATTGACCTCCTGATATTGTGAATCTGGCATTTACTGTTTCCTTTGCCATGAAGATCATGAAGAGCTCTGTTTTCAAATTGTTTTATGTTTCATATTTCTTTAGGTAAATGAAAAGAGCTTGGAGATGCCAAGTCATTTGACTTCTGGTTCTAGCTCTGATGCTGGGCATATCACACAATCTCCCCAGGTGTTACATGAGGATGGCTTGTGTGACTCAATTTTGGTCATGGGTGTGATATCTCCTTTCTATCACTTAGGAATTTTAACAGCTCTGTAGAGTCTTGCAGTAATTAAAATCTGTTCAATATTGTATAAGTGTAGCATTTCCCAGTATCAATAATGTCTAATGACATCATACAGAATTAGGATTCCAGGCACCAAACACATGGGGAATTGCCAGATTAAAGACTGTGGAATCTCTTTGTCTTGGGACTAATGAATTCATTTGCATTAAGGAATATGGCAAAGATACTTCAATGCTAAGCAGATGATATGAAATTCAGAGAATGATGGATCTGAAGGCATTTTCAGAAGGGAAACCACTAGTGTGTCTCTTTGCCAACTTCACATTCAATTTTATGGATCTGTCATTTATTAGTAAGTAGACACCGAGTGGAGTCAGAGCCTGCACCTTCCTTATAGTGGGATCCAAGTTGAACTGGGGGTGGGGAATGGGGAGCCAGCTGCAGCTTTTTATCTTTTGGTGACAACAAGTGGTTGTATTCCTTCTTGGGCAGTCACCGGGTTCATGAATAGTGCCACAGTCTTCTAAAGCTAGGACTGCTCTTTTGATCTACAAGTTCATATGACTCCACCATGGGCAAGGCCTTCTGTCCCATTCCAGCCCTCCCCCTTCCTGTGTTTTCTCTGCCCTTGCAAGGGTTTAGGCTCCCAGCCAGAAAGAAAGCAGTGAGTTGCCCAATTCAGAGAAATAAAGGAAAATATCCCCCTCCCCAGTTTGATGGTAAATAACTGTGGGGGAGATATAATAAACCTCTTCATTAAGCAAATGCAGCTTCGAGATAAGTGAGGAATTATATCTCTACAGCTATTCTTCAAAACCTCTGACAGTTCCACACGGTCAGGAGGCTGTCGTGCTGCCATGGAGATGGAATTTAAGTATAGAATTAGAAGGACTTTAGCCTACATGGTTTTCCTCTTTGCAGGCCCAACTTATTAAGAAAACAAAAAAGAAGAGGAAACTGCAAACTACATGCAATTTGTGATTTAAAAAATTAAACAACATGGATACCTTTTAGAGTAATTTTTAATTTTTTTTAAATATATACATGTGAATCAGCCTTTGGAAGGCTGCTAGGAAGACCTAGGCCTCCTGCCAGCCACAGCAGCATAAGCAGAAAGAGAGAACGCTCCCTCATCATGACCAGTCCACCAAATTAAACAAGAACTTTGGCATCTGGGACCAGAGTTTTCTCTCTTCCTTCCTGTGCCCAGACATTTGCTTGATTCCTTGCTGAGCAAGCCCTACCCAAGAGTACTAGCACTTCCGACTCTCCAAATTATCTTTTCCCTATTTATCTTATGCATGGCCTATTTCTACCACTAGAATGCTGGTCCATGATGGCAAGAATTTGGTCTTTTTGTTTACTGCCATAATATTAGTAGAAAAGTGTGCCTAGAATGGTAACTGGCCATGGCAGGCCTTCAGTGATTATTCAGTGAAGGGTGAATAAGTGAATAAATGAATTAATGGATTCTAGCTGCCATCTCGCAGAAGTCAGGATTCTTAGAAAAGGAAACAGCTTTGGTAAGTTCTGACTATAGTCTTAGTGAATGGGTGTAGCAAAAGAATCTGTGAAATCAGAGGGTCTTTAGCACTGAATTAGCATCACAGGTATAAAAGTATTCAAAGTACTCATTTCTCAAACCATGGTAAATGATACCTAGTAGTGTTTGAAGCATTCTCCCAAGTCCACCTTCCTAAGATCTGTATCTTCTTATATCCAAAAATTGCAACCATATGTGCTATTAACCCTACGCATCCTTGTTCCTCAAGGCACCGTTAAGAATAAATAGTTTCATGAAAACACATCCTGTGTTGTTTACTCCTGTGCTTAGATGAAGGAGACTCCCCAACATTAACCCCAAACCAGCAATCAACCTCCGTTAATGGTTTCCACACTCCAGCCTTCACAGAAAGCTCATCTTCCAATTCTCCCTTTGACCATCTATGTCCAACAAATGGCCAAACCACGGCAATGTTGACTCCTCATGCCTTTTGCATCCTTGGTCTCTCTGCCATTCTCATCACCACCCTAGTCAGGCCCTCCTCAGCTCCTGCCTGGCTATTGCAATAGTTACTGTACTGGCTTCCTATCTCTAGTTTCTTCCTTCTCCAACCCTTGCTCTGAACAGCTACCACAATAGTATTCCCAAAGAGCAGATAGGATGTCACTCTCACTAATCTTACAAAAGGTCAGTGGCTCCCCATTACCCATGAGATGGGCCACTGAATCCATCATCCAAGGTGTTCATTCACCAGCTTGCTAAATGAACTGCCCACCAAAGCCTTGTCTACCCAGGTACCCAAGGCCTTCTTGTCTTCCTCCAAAAACGAGTGCCTTCCTCTCTTCATATCCTGTTTTTCCCCTCCCTCCCTACTTCTAATCATATGCCTTTGGTTCCTTTCTGTGCCTATTGAAGTCTTACCCACAGATCTCAAGGTCCATCTGTTGCTTACTTCAGTCAGTCATTAGAATGGGAAAACCCAAGGCTCTCTTTTCCCCATATCTCCTATGTGTGGAATGGCCTTTCTTCTGTACATCTCCTGTGAATCTGTCAGGTGTTCTCTTCATTAGGGTGACTGTTCTCATACACGTCACTATTTCTCTAGTCAATCTCTCCATGTTCCTCAAAGTTAGATGTTTTTGTGTCAACTTTATTCCCACAGTATTTTATTCAACAGCTTGTTTACAGTAGGTGCTTAAACCTGTTTGGGGGTGACGATAACAGCATATCTCACTGGTCCTCTAAGGGTCACTGTAATCATCACAAGGCTCTATTACTGATTGCAACTGGACAACCTCCCCCAAGAAATATGTCCTTTCCCCTCCTCACTGTGAGTAGGATTCACTGTCTTCAAGGTGACCAGTTGTTACTCAAAGCTGAATGAGTTAGAAGGCCAGGGTGGAAAACAAATGTTACACAACCTCTTCCAAGATGAACTCTAAAGAAGAAATAAGAGTGAGAACAGACTTGATTTACCAGTTAAGGCTGTTGCCCCAGGTGCGTACACATCATTTATCTCCCTGATGCCCTGTGGCATACACCTGGGTATCCTGTGTACCTTGTTTTGTGGGCAGGCAATATGGTGGCATGTAAAACAAATCGGGAATTAGAGGGGTAGGTGAGAGACTAAGGGAAGGAAAGAGGAAGGGAAAGAGGGAGGGAGGAGTGAAGTTCAGTTTCATCTTGCCAAGCATGAAGAGCATGAAAAGAAATAACCAAAAAGATACCCATAACACACCACTGTGTAGCCCCTGGCTTGGGCATCAGTCCAGCTCACTACTGTGGCCTGTGACCTTCTTCACATTTAGAAACAGCCTGCTTTCCATCAGAACATGCTTCTACTGCCCTTGTCTCTTGCTTTGACTGTGAATTCTTAAAAGAAGAAGTACATCACTTTATCTTCACATTCTTGGTAGTGGGCATAGATCCCGGCCTGCAGTAGACACTTACAGTATGGGTCTCGATGATGGCAGTGTGAAGCTCTGTTTCTGAATCTTTAGTTACTGGCCTGACAACTTTGTGCTTTTTACTCTAGCCAACTACCATGTGTATAAGTACTGGCTTTCTGATCTGCTCTTTAAAAAAAACTTCATGCCAATCTTTCTAATCATGTCTGTGATTATACAGACAAATCACAGATTGTGAAATCACACAGTTCTCTTAATACATATTACAATAAGTAGACTTCTATTAGAATAAACAGTATTTATTCAGGTACCACCTAATAAATACAGCAGTAGTAGGCAGGTCACTTTGGGGAAACATTCATGATACTTTGTTCTTGAAACATAATGAACTCTACAATTTAGGTCCTTTAATAGGATATTTCTACATGCTCACCAGTGCTATCTTCCTATAAAAGAATGTCTGCATTGTTTGCTTAAATTTTTCTGCGCACTAGTCCTTTAACTGGTGAGGAATAATTTACACCCGAGAAAGGGGGAATATTTTATCACCATCTCAGATGTTGAAGTTAGATAGAGTCTGAACTTGAGAAGTTATTTGGCCAGACAAGTTTTAGCAGTCAGTTCTGAAGATTTCCTCAAATCCTAATTTGCTTCTCTTTCTCATCCCTCCACCCTTAATGTCTTTGCCAAATCGGAGTAATCTACCTGGGAAATGACTCATAAAATCCTCCAGAAGATAAATAGTCAAAGTGAACAAGTAGATCATTCATGAACATGGAAATATAATTAGTCAGCAAGGATATGGGGAAATATCCAATCAAGTGAATGCAGATTAAAAATAGGAATAATTTATCACTTTAACCCCTTTAAATAAGAGCAGTTTTGAAAGTAATGCCTTATATGAGTCAAGGTGGACTGAAATTGACACCCACATACTTTGCATGTGGCTTATTATGCATAGTGACTGTGAACTGGTAAAAATGTTCCAGAGCACAATTTAGCAACACAAATCAAGAATTCAAAAAGTACAATGAGGCATCCCATCCAGTTGTAGTTTGTATTTCTGGAAATGTAATCCATGGAAATAACTAACTTCAGGAATTGAAAATTCTACACGCATGAAAATGTTTTTCACTACATTGCTAATATTACTGAAAACCTAGGAACAACCAAAATACTAATAATGAAGATAGTAAAATTTTAGTGTACTTGTTTAGGAGGTGATTATGTAACCATTAAAATTCAGCTTATGAAAACATTTTATGACATGGCAAGATGCTTTTTGTATCATAAGATATAAAATTTTACAGATGATAATAGAGTAGAATTATGCATGTGAGAAGAGACCCAGGGAAATGCCCTGGTGAGGCCTTGTAGTACTGTGGCTAAGAGCATGAACTCTGGCATCAGATTGTCTGCACTTGCAACTCAACTGTGGCACTTACTAGCTTTGTGACATTGGGCAACTTGCTTAATTTCTCTAAGACTTCATTTTTTCTCACCAGTAAAAGGTAATAGGTACCATACCATGTTGTTTTGAGGATTAAGTGAAATTGTTTATGTAAAACATTTGGCAGAGAGCTGGCACACAGTGAGACTAAGTAGTGAGTCATCCTGCAAATATTTGCCAATCTTTGACTGTGTTCAAGTCACCCAGCATGCAGGTAAATCACATGAAATTTTGAACTCTTCTGCTTTCTGCAAAACATTTGTATGATCCTTGTAAAAAAAAAAAAAAGAAAGAAAGAAAGAAGAAAGGCATACCAACACATGTGCTTCAGCTGACCGCCCTATTGTTTCTCCTTTGCAATTCCTCAAGAGCCTAATTCCTTTCCATGGCTTTTTCCCTACTACCCATTTCAAAATAAGGATTTGATCATGTCACAACCTGGCTGTAGTAGCTTGACTGGATCCCCACGACTTGCACAATCATATTCAATGACTTTATTTAAGGATTGAAAAAGTCTACCCCAACATAGCCTTAAAGTATCATTAAATGCCATTTTCCACCTCCAAACTCTTGGTTTCAGGCATTCTGTCTTTCCCACCTCAAATCTGAACAGGACAGTCACTGTCGAAATACTTGCTTTCATACAGCACAACATGTTGCCATTTTCCAATCCTCCTCTTCTGTAAAATGGAGCTTCTTGGACTCCACCTACCAGCATGCAGATTTCAAAGCTTGAAGTGCTTCTTTAACAATGGTCTTGCATGGTTCTGGGTCATGGTTCAAGGACACCCTTGAGATATATGTCATCCTCTTCTCCACCTGGTAAATCTGTCCTCCTACTTGGTTTTCATGGATATACTGTGTTGGCCAGCAAAGAGATCAGCTGCATTTCTCTGACTTCCCCAGGAAAGGATGACCTACCTGTAGGACCTGTACTTCTGTGAGGTTTTATCCAAATGTACTACAGCTGTCCCGTCCTTGTGCTTTCTTTCCTTCCTTACTTCCACAGCTGTCTCCCCCATGAACTCTTAGCTCCTGTATTTCAGGGACTATGTCTCAATTACCTGCCTAACCCTCTACCCAGCATAATAACTGACACAAAGTAGACTCATATGTGTCTCTCAGATGTATTCATGCCCTCATTCATTGGCATTAATCCTAGGTGATTCTGCCACCCACCCTGAACTGCAGTGAATTTGTAATTAGTAAGGCTGACTTGACTAATGCTGGTTATTGGCTCTGCTCATTTACTTTCCAAGCCATGCAAAACCAATACGCTTTCTCACAGGGACAATTTAGCACGTAATCTGCAACCACATAGCTAGGATACTCTGGGAGAGAGAAGACACCTGAGCATGACACCACCCGGTTGCACACGGATGGCACATGGGCCCCAGTCCAAAGGAGGTTAACTGACCTCAGGGAGTTACACTATTGACAGAGCTCAGGTCCAGCTGGGCGGCTGTCCTGTGATCAGACCCCAGACACCGTAAAATTTCCTGTTTAAATGCTGAAATAACAATGGCTAACTTGGAAGTCAGTGTATCTGGTTGGAATTACAATTCTACCATTTGCATAATATTTTATAATCTCTCTATGTCTCAGTTTTCTTATTTATAAAAAGAGAATAATTATAAAACCTAACACAGAGTTGGTATAATAAGTAAATGAATTAAAATAATTACAGTCTTTAGAATAACATTTGGTACATAGTTACTGCCAAATAAATAGTAGGTATTATAATTAGATTCCTAAGGTATAATGAGTCAATGCACAAACTAGTTTGAATTTTCCCACTGACCTTTTTTTTCAAACCCATGGTGAAATCTTTAATCAGTATTATGGTTTATAGCCAGAGGTCCCCCAAGGTCTTGAAGTATTCATAGGGCTTTTGGAAGGTGATTTGATTATGAAGGCTTATAGCTGACTTATTAAGTGGTAAAGGCAAATCACTGGGAGTATGAATCGGAAGAGTTGGTTGTTGTTGTTGTTGTTTGGAATGGTTCATCTTTCTCCCAGCTCCTCCTTTTGCTTTCTGCTGCTCTAACTTGCACTGCCTCTCCTCTGCTATGGCCTCCTGCCATTTTTTTTGCCTTGGAGCCAGCATAATATGAACTGAAATCTCTACAAACTATGAGCCAATAAAGCTCTCCTCATAATTTGCAGGTCTTGGGTATTCTGTCACAAAGATGAGAAAAGTGACTGAAGCAAGTTTTAGTTCAAGGAAATTAGGATCATTGTTGTGCCACTAGCTGATCATGGTGGTCTAGAAGCCTTTGGGACTGGACCTTGAGAGGACTTTGGAAAGGTTTAGAGATGGCAGTTGGAGAAGCAGCTCCAGAATGCTGTAAGCCAAGGTTGATGGGAGATCATGGTCAGAGCTTGGAAGACCACACTGCTCACAGAAATGCAGATGGTAAAGACCAGTCTCAGGAGGTTTCAGCCGGGAAAAAGGACTACATCAGCAGGCTATATATCATGCTTTGCCAAAAAAATTGACTGCATTTTCCTCATACCTTGACTTTGAGGAAAACTGAGATTCAAGGGTAGTGGACTAATTAATCTGGCAGAGGAAATTTCAAGGCATCCCAACATTTAGGCTGCAGTATGAGTACTAGCTTTTAGCCAGCTTTATACTGAAAATCAAGAATGAATAGCATAACCAAATGATGTAAAAGTTTTGAGTTTGGTCAGAACAAAGCTCAGGTAAATTTTGAGCCTACAAAAATGGAGCAGAGGAGAACTTTGATTGTTAAAATTCACATTAAAAAGAAGTCAACTGCTTTACAACAGGACGGTAGGAAAAAGGGCTCAAAGGCATTAGTTTACTGCCTCCTTGTGAAATCTGAGTGGAAGCTTCTATGATCCTGAAACTCTTGTGTTCTGCATCCCCAGAAAACCTGCATCCTAAGGAGAATGTCAGAGCCTACTTTTAGCTTTAGCAGTAGCCATGCCCCTTTTCATCATGGCTTCAGAAGCCTCTGAGTGCTTGGATGTTTGAATATGGTGTTCCAAATCCTGGGGAATCAATTCCCTAGGCTCTTTCACCAGCAAAGTACCCAAGGGCTCCCTTCTCAAAGCAGTCTTTCATTTTTGTTGGATGAAATGTGGGCTTTCTGGGATACCTTCAAGGCATCCTTCCAATTACCCTGACCCAAAGAAATGTACCTGAGTCTTTTAGGAGCTAGAGGAGAAATGTTATGGTTTATATCTAGATATCCCCTAAGAACCTCATGTGCTCATATACTGGGATTTTGGAATGTGATTGGGTTATGGAGGCTTATAGCTAACTTGCTGTTCGATGAGCCTGGTCAGAAGAGGCAGGCCGCTGGGGGCCTGGAAGGGTTTATCTTTCACCCTGGCTCCTCTGTCTTCTCTCTGCTGCTAGTCAGCTGTGCCATAAACAACTCTCTTCCACCATGCCCCTCTGCCATGCTGTTTCTTCTTTGGAGCTGGCTGATTCTGGACTGAAACATGAGTCAAAGTAAACCTCTCCTTTAAATTTTGGATATTGGGTAGTTTGTCCCAGCAAGAAGGGAAGTGAATAAGACAGTCAGTAATCTTTGCCTTTACTCTAACTACAACCTTGGGGTCTTGACTTATAACCCATCCGTTTCAACTCCATGGTACTCACAAAAGCAAGATAATCTTGAACAAATGGAATCCTGATTAATCTGTTAGAGTTAGGTAAAAGTTAGAAAAATATGGCTGAAGACGCTAAGAATACTACATTTGGGGCAGGGGTGAAATTAGTTATCCTAAACATGATAGACAAAAAAGAGACTTAACAAGAATAATGAGAAACAAATTGCCATCTATTTGCTGTTGGTAGCAACAACTTACACACAAAGATATCTCCAGTATGTTATACCTTGAAGAAATTTAGGCATAAGGTTGCTTTCAATGTCACAAGGTTATTGTAATGTGTTTTTGGTTTTTTTGGTTTTTTGTTTTGTTTTTTTTTTGTGGTACTGGGGATCGAACTCAGGACCCTGTGCTTGCTAGGCAAGCGCTTACTCCACTGAGCTATATCCCCAGCCCCAAGGTTATTGTAATGTGGAGCTCAGCACTTTACAGAAATTGCCTCTTTTAATATTCATTTGCAGTCAATAATATTTTTATTTTACAGGGGGTAATTAAGCTGTCACATTATTATTAATGGCAAAACTGATCCATATCCAGGTCTAAGATGGCTCCAAAGCTCTAGGTTTCCAACTTACCACACTGTTTTTCATTGCACCTAAGTATGCCTATGGCAAACAGAATTCTGAGTGGTGTTTCATAGCTTAGAGATTAGTAGCAAGTATCCAGTTTAGAACAATTTCTAGATCTAGTTCTGCAGCCTCAAACTTTGTAAGTGACCCTCTAGTTATAGTCCTAGCTCCCAGGACCTCAGAACATGACCTGATTTGAAAATAGGGTCATTGCAGATGTAATTAGTCAATAAAGATGTGACCAAATTGGAGTAAAGTGGGCCCCTGGCTCCATACAGCTGGTGTCCTTATAAAGAGAAGAGATCTCAAGCAGCCACTCTGGGAGAGAGTATTCTTTAAGGCACTGAAGAGCTGCAGCTACAAATCAAGGAAGCCCAAGGATGGCAGGCACAACCAGAAACCTGGAAGGGGCAAGGGAGGGTTCTCCTCAGAGATGTCAGAAGGAGCAGAACCTTGATGACACCTTGATTTCAAATTTCTAGCTTCCAGAAAGCTGTGAGACAAACACTTTCTGTTACTTCATGCCACCTAATTTATGGTGTTTCTTAAAAGAGCCAGAAGACATTAATCCACCCCTTTGGAGTTTGGAAGGAACAATAAATAGCAGGTGTTCTTTTGTATGTTTTTTTCTCTGTTTCAGTTCTCTGCTTTTACCACAATGGTTTCATCACAGTCATGATCATGGTATCAAGGCAGACACTGTTAGCTCCCTCCCAACAGAAGTCCTTCCCCACTGTCATCTGACCACTTGTATTGCTCAGGTATTGGCCCCCACATCCCTCATGGGTTCCTCTGGCTCTGTAACCATGTGGAGTTTATGCATTAGGAAGAATTCTTTCATTGGAACTATCACACTAAATTAACTTCTTACAGCCCACCTTGTGACACTATTTCAAAGCTTGGGAACCTACTAGAGTTAGCATCCACATGTGAAGCTCAAATGGGATTTCTACATCCTGTCCTGTCAACCTGAAAAGAAGGAGTAAGTGAATCATCCACCAGCTCAAAAAAAATTAATAGGTTTGGTGGCTTCTGCAGGCATAATTACCAACGTTTACTAACATCCCCATAATAGCAATGTGGGGGAGTCCTTAGAGATGTGGGTAGTCATTCCCCCTGCTTCTCTTCCCCTTCCTCTCCCTCAAACATACTGATGATGGGTAAATTTTCAAACATTTCTTCTTCTTCAAGCTTAACTGAATGTCTTAGCATCTATTTAAACCGACTATATGCTTCTGTTGATATAAAGTCCAAAAATACACAACCAACGTATGCTGTTAGAAGTGAAGAGAGACGTTACCCTTGCAGAGGAGTATGAGAGGCAGAACAGTGTTAGTAATACTGTCTTTCTTGAGCTGGGAGCTGGTCACACAAACATGTTTATTTTATAACCCTTGTGATTTGTGTACTTTTAATTATCTATGTTGGATTTTTTTTACAAAAGATTACATTTTGGCTCACACTAATTCAAATGCACTATATTCCATAGCACTTCTCCACTTGAGTTCTTCTTTTTTTTTTTTTTTTTAAGAGCAGAATATATTTATTGAGAGAAAGAAAGCTTCTGTCCAAGAGGGGGACAGAAGGGGGTCCCGAGTGGGTTGCCCCCTTGAGTTCTTCTTCAGATGATACTTCTCGAAAGAAGACTCGACAAAAGAAAGTAACATCAAGGTGACAACTACTAGACACCAACTACTGGCTGTGCCCTGGATTGGGTACATCTCTCTGCCTTTCACACTATGGTGCTGCTTTCCAGGAGTAGGTGGCCACTTCCTAATACACATTTTTAAAAAGATTTCTTTCTAACAGGTTACATCATGTACAGATTCTCTGTGATGAATGTGATCATTGTATATATCTAAAATGTACCAGTAAAATCTGACATTAAAAAAAAAATTAAAAAAAAAAAGATTTGAAAAAAAAAAATAAAATCTGACATTAAAAATTAAATTTCAAAAAAGATTTCTTTCTAATTGTTTTCCCAGAATATATACATACAAAAGAAGTTTTCTTATTTCATACTAAAAGACTTCAGGCCTTACTGTGAGCTTGGATCTTTGAATATTCAGCTTATATCTTACATAATGGCCCCATTGCCCCAAATCACACCTGACTGCCTTGACTTGAATTTATTAAACTGATCATTTGCGTGAGCAACGGCATCACTTTCAAAGCAGAGTAGTAAGCAAATGACTAACTGCCTTCCCATCTGCTCACATTCTGCACTGGCTTTCGGGTGTTTATCTCTAATACGTCTAAAGCAGTTGTGAATAAATACAAGGCATTTTTCAGGGGAGCTGCTCCTTACACACTGCATCACATGATACTTGCATTTCAGTTCAAGAAAAAACAACAAAAGCCTTAAGAAATGCATCACCAGACAAACTGCACTGATTCTGAGTGTCATTTTGCTCCTACCTGGCAGCTATGACACATGAAATGCTGCCATAACATATTGCAAAAATTTATCTAAGTGTTTCAATTCCTTTTGAGATTCTTGGTTAAAGATCAAGACAGATCAAAATTTTCTCAGTTTTCCAGGTGGGGACTACTTTTGTGAGGAAATATTCCTTCGTTACATGACCATTTCCTCATGATTACAAACTAATTTCTCTGAGTTGTTTAAAACTTATATTGCTTGGAGCATTTAAAATTTATCGATGAAGAAAAAAGTGAGCATGTACCATCCTAAGACAAAGAAGATGGTGTGAAGTATAAAAGCAGAGGTTCTGAGGTGAGGACCAGTCCCTGAAGGAGGTAGCATCCATTCGTGAAGGGTCAGTGAGATTTTAAAAGTGGAGATGGGGAAGACAGAACGTCATTCCAAGGGAGCAAGACGAGGAAATTCACCAAAATGAAAGGAACATCCCAGGGAAATCCTGGAAGGTAGCAGTTAGGAAGTGTGGCTGGAGGTCCAGGTGGGAGGTAGTATGAGAAATCAGTACAGTCCTAGGGAGGAGAGCGTATGCCAGATATTCAAGAGTTTAAATAGAGGACTTTTAATGATCTCTGAAGTAAGCATTAATGAATATTGTTATTACATGTGTATATGTGTTAAAATATCTATAACATAAAATTTACCACATTAACCCTGGCATGGTGGTGCACACTTGCAATCCCAGCACTTGGGAAGATGAGGCAGGAGGATCACTGTGAGTTCAAGGCCATCTTGGGCTAGATAGTGAGTCAAAGCTAGACTGAACTACACAGTGAGATCTTGTCTCCAGAAAAAAAATTACCAAAAGTGTATAATTAAATGGCATTAATTATATTCACATGGTATAACCATCTCCATCATCCATTTTCAGAATTTATCATCCTCAGTCAGAAATCTGTACTGAATAATCACTCACTCCCCTTTCCACCAGCTCATCCACTGACAACCATAAATGGAGGTTCTCATTATAAATTTGATACTCTCAATATCTCATATATAAGTGTATTTAAAATATAATGTTTGTTCATTTGTGACTGACTTCTTTTAGTTTATTTTACTTAGCCTAATATCTTTAGTTTACCTAGGTTGTAGTATGTAGTATGTATTTCCTTTCTTTTTAAGACTCAATAATATTCCTTTGGATGAATATGCCACATTTGTTTATTCATTTATAACATTTAGACTGCCTCCACTTCTTGGCTATTGAGAATCATGCTTCCATAAACATGGATAAAAAAAATGCCAGTAGAAGAGAATCATTTTAATTCTTTTGGACATATATATAAATGTGTGATTGGTAGATCATAGTGTAATTTTATGTTTAAATATTTGAGGAATCTCCACACCATATTCCACAAAAGTGGAACAATTTTTCATTCCCATTAGCCATGTGTCAAAGTTCCAATTTCTCCACATCTTCACTAACAACTTGTTATTTTTTGGTTTTCTTGGAAATTGCCACTTGTTGTAGTTTGGGGTTTTGCAAGGAGAAACAATACAATACAGGACAGTTAATTATAAGATTATTTTATAATAGTCACCCAAAGAATCATATACAAAAAGAGAGTACAGGAAGTCTGTTCACACACTAAAGACCAAAGAACCCAGCTTAGCGCCTGAATCCCACAGTAATGTCCTGCATAAGTCCAGCTAAAGACCTAGAGCTCATGACAGTCCCTCCCATAAGTCCAGCTGGAGGCCAAGAGCCCATGACAATGTCTCATGCAGGCCAGTTTGATAGATCTGCGTTGGGAAGGCCCAAAGGTCAGTGGTGGAAGCTAGAAAATCTGTGCCAGCAGGATGAAGGATCTGTGTTAGCAGGCTGAGGGCCCTGAACTAGAGCCAGGAAGCAACACTCAAAGTAAGAACCAGAGCTCCCCCTGAAAAGTACCACAGTTATCCTCAGCAACAGTAAAGTCCTGAGCTGCTCTGATGATGAGTAAAGCCAAATTCCCATCAGGAAACCCAACATGACAATCCTCCAGGAGACTGAGCAGTGCACCTGTTATGGTTGATACATTGTGTCAACTTGGGGAGTTTAAAAGGTTAACTATGTGACTCAGGGGGAAGCCAGGGTGCTTACTTTGTAGACATCCTGAGCCTGTGGAAGAGGAGGGCATGGAGATTGTGTGAGAGCTACACGCCCCCTGGGTGGGGGTAGGCTGTTTACAAGGTAAGGGATAGAAAGAGGCTGCTTGCCTGCCATTCGTCCCTTTTGCTCTGGTTGTTTTTGCTGTGCTCTGCTGCCATGAAGTTTGCCCTCTGCCATGGGCCACTCTGCCTCTGAAGCAGCCAAGTATGGACTGGAACCTCCACAAACTGTAAGCTAAATAAACCTTTCCTTCCTTCATTTTGGGTGTTGGGTATTTTGTCTCAGCAATGAGGAAAAAGTAACCAAGACAGCACCATCTTCCCCTCTGGAGCCAGGAAGCAATGCTCAGAGCGAGGACCAGAGCTCTCCTAAAGTGAACCAAAGCCATTCTCAGTGACAAAAAGGTCCCAAGCTCTTCCTCTGATGAGAACAGCCAGTTTCATTGGGAAATCCAGCATGAAAGGTCCACCAGCAGAATTAGCAACTCCCTAACAGCTTCCTTACAGCTTCCCAACAGCTTCCTAATAACTTCCCAACAGTTACCTAATAACTTCTGAACTTCTTCCTATCCAGTTCTGCCTTTTATGTTGCTGGCAACAATCCTCAGGTGGGCCTCCCACACACAGCACCGTGCTGGTTCAGTTCAGCTGGGTGTTACATGTTAACCACCAGTTGTCAATGCACCACACCATCCTCATAGGTGTGAAGTGGTAGCTCATTTTGGTTTTGATTTGCATTTCTGTAGTGATTAATAGTGTTGAACATCGTTTCATGTGTTTATTAGCCATTTATCTGTTTTCTTTGGAGAAATGTGTATTTAAATCCTTTTCCCTTTTTTTTTCTTTTTCTTCTTGTCCTGGAGAATGAATACAGAGGGCACTTTGCCCATTTTAAATTGAGTTGTTTTATTGTTGCTGAGTTGTTTTAGTTCTTTACATAGTCTGTATATCCATGTTTAGCAAATGTATGATTTGTAAATATTTTCTCCCATTTGGATGGATTGCCTTTTCACCCTGTTGACAATGCCCACTGATGTACAAAAGTTGTTAATTTGGGGGAAGTTCAGTTTACCTATTTTTTTCTTTTGTTGCCAATGCCTTTGATGATATATGCAAGAAGTCATTGCCAAATCCAGTATTATAAAGCTTTCCCCCATGCTTTCTTCTCAGAGTTTTATAGTTTTAACTCACACATACAGGTCTTTGATCCACCTGAAGTTAACTTTCACAAGGTAAGGGTCCTACTTCCTTTATTAATTCATTTGCACATGAATATCTCATTTTCTAAACCCCATTTGCTGAAGAAACAATTTTTTCCTCATTGAGTGACCTTGGTACCCTTACTGAAAGTCATTTGGAGATATATTGGAAGGTTTATTTCTGGGCTCACTTCTCTATTCCATTAGTCTGTGAGTCTGTCTTTGTGCCAGTAACACATTGTTTTGCTTACCTTAGTTTACAAGTAATTTTGATTATTATAGCTTTATTATACTGTAGTCTTAAAATATGGAAACTGAGATCCCCACTTCATTCATTTTCAAGATTATTTTGGCTATTTGGGGTCCCTTGGGATTCCATATGAATTTTAGAAAGGATTTTTCTATTTTTGAAAAAATTTATTGGAATTTTAATGGAAATTGCATTGAATTTGAACACTGCTTTTTGTAGTATTGATGTCTTCACAGTATTAAGTTACTAATCCATGAACATGGAATGTATTCACACATCAGGATTTTACAGATTGTGACATCTTTTTTCTAGTAAACACTTTTATTCTATGCTTATCACTTGAGACAAAAAGGGCTGTAGAATGCCACACAGAGTGAGCAATAAATACATGTTACTGAATCAAAAACAAAAAAGCAGAATGGCAGTTGTAGTTTCATAAACTGTGCTTCCCAACACAAATATTTATGACACACACCAAGGTTTACTTAAGCAACATTGTGATATTGGTCATTCATTTCTTCTGCTTCCCTTTAGAAACTCTGCTCCTCTCCACAGTTTCCCGCCTACTCATATTAAGCTTCTGCTTAGGAATCAACCCTCCTAGAAAAGAAACCTCTCTAGTATGTCCATTGTTGTTTATTGGCTGGGTGCATCAGAATTTTCTGATAATATGTGACAAAATTGGTTTCCCTAAGCTCCGCCCCTTCCTCAGAGAATCTGGGATGGAAATTGTAAGGAGAAGAGCTTCTCAGCATATTGCAAGGCAGAGTTGGAGCAAGGACTACCCCACAGTTGAGGACCCCTTCCTTCTTCTTGTGTTCCTGCTGGAGCTGGAGACCCACGACCTCTTACTCTTTGGAGACCATGTGGACCATAAAGTCTACCATTCTGCTGCTATAGCCAAATTCACTGTTATACCAGGAAATGACTTGACAAAGTAGTTGTTGAGAGAAATGGAGGTCAGTCCCAGTATCAAATGTAGAAGAGGGGGTATCACTGTTAACATCATAAGAGGCAATCTGGTCCTCTGTGTAGCCACGATGCCCTTCATGGGGCACCCTGAAGTAACAACAAGGTCCCGAGCTCTTCCTCTGACGAGAACAGTCAAGTTCATCGGGAAATCCAGCATGACAAGGTCCACCAGCAGAATTAGCAGCTCCCTAACAGCTTCCTTACAGCTTCCCAACAGCTTCCAACAGCTGCCCTAGCTTCTTGAAGTCATTGTGTTTGGCAGCTTCTTCCAGATGGAAGGTCAGTTCTAGATGTACACAATGAAAATAGGCAAAGAGGAAGCTAAGCTATCAAGGTTTTCATTCAGTGCAGGGATCACCTTGGCCCTGCCAGTGGTACAGAGATGATGTTCTGAGCAGCCCCACAGCTGTTACACCACATTTTCTCAGAAGGACTACCCATAGTCTTCTTGGTGGAGTGATGTCACAGACTATGGTCATGTTGAATCTTTCCATGATGCCTAAGTTGTCACGGATAACCTTGGCAGTGGAGGCTAAGCAGGTAAAGGAGGCCTCACTGACCATATTGAAATAGTTGTTTGCTTCTCATGATTCATACATATCATGGACACAAGGGCACCACCATAAAGGACAGAGATGAAGACTCTTTTGGCTCCATCCTTCAAGCAAGTTCTGGCCTTGTCCATTGGAAGGGACTCCACAGTTCATTCAATGCCACTGTCACCCCATTGGAAAGGATCTCACTCCTAGAAGATGAAGAGAGCCTTTTCGTTGATGACAAGCTTTCCATTCTCAGCGCTCACTGTACCATTGAACTTGCCATGGATGAAATCATGTTGACCATGAGGCTGAGGCCAATGAAGGGGGCATTGATGGTGATGGTATCTACTTTGCCACAGCTGAAAGCAGCCCTGGTAATAAAGTGCCTGATATGGCCAAATCTGTTTACTTTGACCTTCATGTCTCAGGGACACAGCTGGCTGTACTTGAGATGTAGATGTCTGTCAAATGGGGAGGAGCAGTGAGGTGGATGCTACACTTTTAGCGTCTAGCTTATTGAGTTATAATTTACTTAGAGTGAAATTCACCACTACAAAATGCACAGCTCAGTGACTTCTGACACATGTCTACAGACATTTAATCTCAGAGCCAGCCTTTGGTTGCAAAGTGAGTTTGAGTGCAGCTTTGTCCACCACATATGGAAAAGAGACTTTGCTATTTGGTACACTCTCAAAGAAATGAAACATAAAATTGCCATTTCATCCAGCAATTCCACTTGTAGGTATAAATGCAAAAGAAGTAAAAGCAAAAACTCAGACACACATACATCAATGTCCACAGTCTCATTAGTCTCTATTTTCAAGAGCAAAACTGAGATAACCCAAAGGTCCACAGACAGAAGAATGGGTAACAAAATATGGTATACTCATACCGTGGAATACTAGCAGTCATGAAAAGAATGAAGTTTTGACACAACTACATTATGGATAATTCTTGAAGACCTGCTAAACAAAATCAGTCAGCCACATAAGGACAAATACTATATACCCACTTACGTGAAGGATCTAAAAGAAGCAAGTCCATAGAGAAAGTAGAAAAGCAATACCAGGCGTTGGGAAATGGGCAAGAGGTAATGATCGTTTAATTGCCACAAAGTTTCTGTTTCCAGTAATTAAATGGACAGTGATGGCTCTACACCATAAATGCACTTCATAGCTTTGGATTGTACACATAAAATGATTAAAATGTCAAACTTTATGTCCATGTATTTTATAAACTTTAATCATTTATTTTATAAATTGTAATAATTTAGAAGAAAGAATGATTGTAGCTTACCACAAAAGGATACAGACAGCTCCAAACCTCTGGCTCAACATGTGAACTGGGTACAGCCATGAGGATAAATACTGTATCACAAAAACTTAAAATAAAAACAGAGTGCTGCAAGTTGGGAGAAACTTGAAGAAAGAGAGAAATTGAAGGCCAGGCCACCACATGGGAAACTACTGAAGTGGTTGCAGAATGACCTGATTGGGGAATTTGCAGAGGGCAGGGGAAAATGTCACATATTCAAGAGGCAGGGGAGACCAGGGGAAATGAGATGTATCACAAGGCAGAGGAAAAAGCAAAAAATGCAAGGACAGGGCCACATTACCACTTTCATGGGCCCAAAACAATTTTTTGAGGGTATATATAGGACATATATATATGATGATATATGATAGCTATATGATCATTTATATAAACACATACACATGTAGAAATAATATATGTATATTATATATGCATATGCCCTTTTCTCCATTGTGCATATATATGTAAACATGTATATGTGTGTATATACATGTTTATTTATATCAACAGTTTTTTACCTAAAAGTATATTTTCATTTCTAATAATTAATGATGATCTACTGTATATTTCAAAATAGCTGGTAGGAAGAATTTTGAGTGTTTCCAACACAAAGGAATAATAAAGGTTCTGATAAAGGATATACTAATCACTGCTGTATGCATGCATCAAAATATCACGCTGTACCCCACATCAAAATACCACATAGTATCCCCCAAACATGCACAGTTGTTATTGTCAATTTAAGGTAATTTTTAAATGGACAAAGCAATCCAAACTTCTCCGCGGCCCCATCCACACTGTCCGTGGCCTTGCCCCTATCAAGCCTCAGAAGGAGCTGGCCATGGGCCAGTCTCATGTGAGGAACTGAAGAACCTGAATATCACCCTCTTCCCCGAGGCCTCCCACCCTCATGCCCTGGTTGATATATTGGGGGCTTTGCACTATAAATATGTGATCAGATTGGGCAACGCATTCAGCCAATGCATTGTTGGCTGCTGGGGACAGTGACTCTGAGAGGGTAGTGACCAAAGCTCTGGAATCAGAGCATTTTGGGTCTGAATCACAGCTCCCCTTGCCTGGCTGTGTAAATTGGAGCAAGTCATTTAACCTTTCTGAACCCAGCTTCTGTCTATCAAATGAGTATAAGAGGTCTCATGAGGATGAAATGTGGCAGAGAACAACCAGCCGAGCACAGTGCCAGGACAGGGCTGACAAGTGTCAGCTATCTTTCTCTAGCTATTTCTGGGCTTGGTTCAAACAGAAATGGTCATTTGAGTCTGTTGTGGGTGAGGGGAAGGCACAGAGATACCTGGAGAGGGCAACACGGGGTGAGGGGCAGAGAGCAGTAGGCAGGGTGTGAGCCGTCTCTTTCCTCCATGACAGGCCCATCAGCCTGCAGTCTCTGTGGCACTGCCGGACCTCTTCTAAGCACATGGTCACTCCTGTCACCTGGCACCAACAGCTTCAAGACTGCCCCATCCGGGAAAGGAAACAGACCAGAAGCACTGAGGCTTCCAGCCCTCGGTCTCATTTTCCTATGGCCTCCTGTCCCCCCATCCCCACTCTAGACTCAACATTCCCCCATGCTCCTGCCCTCTTTGCTCACACAGTCTCTTTTGCCTGAAATACCCTTTGTTGGAACTTCTACTCGTCTCACAAGACCCAGCCCTAGTGTCCTCTTTCTCCACCTCCCTAGGCAAAATTATTGCCTTCCTCTCCTGGCCTCCTGCAGCACGTGCATCACTATAATGATCACCCTGTGAGATAATCATGTTTACCTCTCTCCCAGAAGGAAGGTGAGTTCCAGAAGAGGAGGAGCTCTCTCTCTCCCTGCCCCACACCAGCTCGTCACACTCCAGCCACCACTGCACCTCTTGTCCTCGTGGCAGCCCACGAATGAGGGAGGAAGCTTTCTCCACTGTTTACCTACTTCTGGGGTCTCTCTTCTCACCTCTTTCTGACACAGGACCCTGACTTATGCTGCAAATTCAAGAATTCAGTTCTGGAAATTTGCAACATGGCATGAACAGGGAAGAAACTTGCAGTACTATTTCAGATTATTAGAGAAAATGTGAGGGGGATTAATTTGATGGTTACATCTGAGTCTCCAGGCAACTATTCCTGAAGGATTAGGTGTGGAGGGAGTCAATGGTACCCCCAAGGCGTGGAATCTGCAGGTAGCATAGGGCAAGAAAGGGGCTGGGCGTTGGGCTCTAACGCTTGTCTCCCCGTGTGTCCATTTCTCTCCCTTTCCCCCAAGTCCTTTCCAGAAGGCACTTGGTCTATTTATTCTCCCTTCACAAGTTATTCCCTGTATCCCTGATTTCAACTTGATTGTGATGAAATCTTGGAACTGAAATGAATCTATCCCCACCCACTGGGAATGGATTTGCCAGCTGCCTTCTAGAAGTGACTCTTCCTGAGGGAATGCAAATGGCCAGACCCACTCTGTGCACTGTGGTGGCTGGCTGGCGCTCAGAGCTGCCAACAGGGCAGACCCAATGCTTCTGACTCATTCTGGGTCAGTCCTTGACCTGCATCAGACTCCTCCACCCTCCAGATTTTGTGGAGGCAGCTGTGTCCTCCAAATCCCTGGAGGTCCCAGGTGAACACAGGGAAAACTGCTGTGGCCCTGCAGCTGAGCACCCTGCTGTCTCCTGGGCCTCTGCTGAGTCTGTCATCTGTCGGCACCCACTAGTCCTGGCTGGCACTGCTCCCGACAGGCTAGAACTGGGGAGAGCAGGCAGGGCACAGACCAGAAGCAGCCTGGATTCATCTGGTTTACTCCTGGGGAACCTAGTTGCTCCTGCCTCCTCCAGCATCTGTGGCCTCATTCCCACAGCCACCATTCTGGTTTGAAGTCCCCAGTGTGCACATCTCCCAGGCTCTTGTAGAACTCTCCTCTTGCCTCCCTGACACCTTTCTCTAGGCTGCTATGAAAGGAATTCCTTTTTTATGCAATTGTGTTTCTCCTGTCTAACCTTTTCTGGTGTATACAACCTGCTTGGGTTGATTCACTCTGATTCACTTCCACTGCACGCATACCTGTTCAGTGGAAAAGACAGGGAAACACCTACACAGACATTCCCAGAACTTCCCGGACCTTCCCGCATGGTCTCTTCTTGTTTAGTGGTTGATGAATTTCAAATGTAAGCAAAAGCCTGTTTCCGTCCCTGCTCCTCTATCTCTGTCCTGGTCAGCACAAGAGATGAGGCCATCAGTGCAACAGAAACTAGCCCTAGAGAGGAAAAGGGAGCGAGGGAGGAGAGAGCAACAGGCAGCAACGGAGCAGATGTGCCTTCTGGCAAGGGGCCCTCAGGGATGTGATCTGCTGGCCTCCCTAGGGTCTCACGGGGCTCCTGCCCTCTGTATCCAGAGGAAAGGTCCTGCCTGCTTCTGACCTGGAGGGCCAGCAGGCTCACTTTCCAGGCACTGATGGATCGGACTGTGGTACCCAGACAGCTGTCACCTCTGAATTTCTACTTTCATGACAGAGGACTACTTCAAAATTTCATTTTATGTATTAGTTACATGTACATTTGTTGCACAGAGAATTATTGCTAAATATAATATATGGCTCATCAACCCTAGGAAGGGCCATGTGCCAGGGAACACAAACAACTGAGAAGGGGAAGACAAGGATTCTCCACTCCCACCTCACACAGGATTTAAAAGTAAAGTGACATGTTTACAGAGGTTCACCAAAGGCATCATCTACAACAAGAAAAATCAGAAGCAATCCATGTTATTATCCACCATGAGCAGAAAGCCCAAAGAAGTATAGTGCACCAGCTCCATATAATCCAATGGAGTGATTTAACAGAACTAGGGGTCCTATATGTCTGCACTAGATTTCAAAAATATATTTAGTTCTAAAGTCAAGTGTAGAATTCTACTGTACAATACAATTTATGCAAATACATAAGTGAAGAAAACAATATTGTATATATGCTATAGACACGTGGTACATTTTCACGTAAGAGTTTGTTTTTCCAAATGCCATAGAAACCCAAGCATTCTGGAAGCTGAGGCAGGAGGTTGCACAGATGAAGCCAGCCTGGGCTACACAGTGCGATTCTGTCTCAAAAAAATAACTTTTAAAACAGAAGTAAAAATAAAGAAAATAATACAGAAAAACACAGGCCAGGTCTTTCTCTGGGAAAGGGGAAGAAAGAGGGATAGGCCTATCAAAGGAGATTGTACTTTTTTTATGATTATTGTTTCTTTTTAAAGAATTTATTCATGTATTGCTTGTCAAGTTTCAGTTAACTGCTTACGTAATTATGAAGGTATGATCCAAATATGTGAGAAGTGGTGAGTTCATTGATAACCACAGCAACAAGCCAAGCAACAGTGCAAGGCGGAAGAAACCAACATCTGGCACTAGACACCCGCAGCGACGTCTGGAGTTCAGAGGAAAAAGAGCTGGCAGGGTGCTGGCAAGCTCTCAGAGAGACCTGGAAGGGAGGACTGATACAGAAAGGTGTAGCCCGTGGATTCTGAAGACTAACATGACCACAGGTGTGTACCGTACAAGTGTGCATCATGAGAGTGTGGGGTCTTCCTTTGTATTCTTCACACTTGTCAGGCCCTGAGAAATGGAGAAAGATAATATGCAAACTAAGCTCTAGGAAGAAATCAGGCTAGGAAAGTGAGAAGTGCTTTTGTATAACCCTTGAGCCAAATGACAAGCAGTCAGGGACTCCCGGGGAGACCTGGGGGTTCTCAAAGTTTGTTTGTTCCTTGCCATGCACGCGCACACACACACACACACATGCACACACACACACACACACACACACACACACACACACTTCTTGTGCACTGGGTCCCAACTGTGAATTGGAACTGGGCTGGTGTATCTTCCACCACGGAGCCCCGTGCATAGAGCAGCACGTGGTCCCACATAACAGTTGCTCAGTAGACGCTTGTTAAATGAAAGCTGAGTGAGCAGATGGATACTGCAGAAAGATCAAGGAGAACAGGAGCTTTAAACATGTTTGCTGCCTGAATGGCTACCTCTTCAGCTTTGATGCACATCTGCCCCTTCCTGGACTCTCTCCCCAGCGCCCTCATCACCAAAGTGTGACTTCCACATATCTCTCATCCTAGGCCTCTGTCCCTCTACCAGTCCATCCCTGGACCCTTCTTTAGGATGCAGCAGGGAATGGCTGTTGACCCTGAGAAACACTAAGGTCAGGGGAAGATTATTTTTAAAAGAAATCACTTGCAGGACTAATGTGGGAACATCTACCTAGGAGATGGGGTAGTACGTGCCAGAGGAAGAGGCAACCCCTAACACAGGTGGAGATGAGATGAACCTATGAAAAGAGATCAGTCCCGTGAAAAGGCTGGGGCCAGAATTCAGACACTCTGAAGTGGAACTGGTTCATGATGTGACTCAAAATCCCAGTATTCCCACAAACCCCAGGGACTTCCCAACAGAGACGCTGCTTCTGCCAGGGAGAGACAATTCGAACTGCCAGACAGAACTACTCATCTGTTATCTGTCTTACTTACATCCTGGGGTTCTGAGAAGATTTCACTTGAGAGAAAGAGGAAAGAAGAGAGACAGATAATTCTCCGAAACATGTGAAAAAACACCAAGTTATGGACTTACTCTCACACATGAAATGTGACCTTATATAAAAAGTGTTCTGCGTGGAAGGGTTCTCAGTGTGAGTTTGTGCTGGAACTGGACTCAGGAAAAGAATTCAACCAAAATACAGATTCATTTGGAATGACCATAAATTGCCTGCCCCATCCCCTTCCTAGGACTGGGATTATCCTCTAAGTGTCAAATTTAAAAGACTCAAAACTCAGGGTAAGCAATAGAATGAGACATAGGTGGTTATTTTAGGACTTATTTGCAATCATTAGCACTTTATGGCATGTTTCTCAGGAGCTCTGCTAAGCCCTTGCATGCACAACTCATTAATTCTCACAGCAGCCTATGAACTAGGCCCTATGTTATCATCCCTGTCCTGGCTCAGAGAGTTTGAGCAACTTGCCAAGCACCACACCAGACAGCAAACAGCACAGCTGAGCTTTCAATGTAGCCAACCTGGCTGCGCAGTCCCTGTGCTTAAGCCCAGGACAGAAGTATCTTCCCTAAGGTATGCAGTGAGCAGTGTAGTTGAAGCAAGGTACGGGCAGTCCAGGGTCCTGAGGAAGAGAGACAGACACTTCTATTTCTGAGAAGGTGCCATGTGACATAGTCCTTCCGGACAAATTCCAGAAACCCTCCTTGGACTCTTAAGTAGACTGACTACACTTACAGTTTATTTCCTGCTGGTGCCACATTTTAGGAGGGCTGAAAAGCATCTCACCTTGAATCACTGAACAGGAGGTTGAAGAATCTGGCAAACTATAGAAGGTGCATATTTAAGCACAATCAACATAGCAAGCAGTTTTCCATAGGTCAGTTTTCCTTAGCTCTATTGTGGCCAAGCCAGTTTGGCCACACTGTATGAAATGATCTCTCTGAGAAAGGAAACAAGTAAAAAATAAAATCAAAATAATTATTGCTAATAGGGAACTCACATGTTGGGTAGAATGACTGTGAAATCCACTTTTCATGCAAAGATTCCACAGGTTCGTAATTATAGGATGTTTCTTTTCCTTTTCAAAATTTCTCTTGAACCAAAGATTTTGGAGTGAATAGAGTAAACATCCCATTCCTAAAAACATAGTATCTTATAAATTCCTATATTCCCTGGGCCTTGTTAAGGAAGCACCAGTGTGACAGAGGTCTATATGTGTGTCAGCAGAGGCAACATTTTTCACACTAATAGTACAAGTCAGAATAAATACCATCTCCATTTGGGAGATAGTCCTTGACAGAAAAGAATTGGCCTGCTTGATTAGGAATATATGTCAGGCACTGATAATAGGGAAATCCTTTTCAGTCGAGCTCCAGAACCTGAACAGTCATAATGAGACCGACTTAATGAGCCTCCTGTTCTACAAAAATATTAATTATAAACCTGTCGCAGAAGGCAGCAAACCTGAGATTAAATAGGTAAAATGGACAGGAATTGGATCACATTCAGCATCTTTCCCCCAGATACGAATAGGCTTGGAGTCACACACATATGTCTCTAGCAAGCGAAAGGATTTAACACTTGCTTGAAGCTGTTTGGAAGAAGTGCATACAGAGTCAACCTAACTAGCAGCCATGCTTCAGAACTTTGGGTTTATCTTTTAGAACGCACCTACTCCAAAACTATCTAGTGAGCCTGATCCATCCCAACTTGTTTCTGCCCTAAAAAAAGAAGAAGAAACAGAAAAAGCAGGCAGGCACAAATTCATCCCTTAGTTTTTTATCAAGTCCCACAAATCTTTCTCATTAAAGAACTTAATACCTTTAGGCAAATATAAGCTGGATTATTCATCAGTCCAGTTCAATAAATCATCACCAGGAACTGGTTTTTGCTAATATTTACTGAGCCTTTACTATGTGCAGGGTATTGTTCCAAGAGCTCTTGAGTCTTACAGTTCATCTGAGCACCACCAAACTCTAGTGGTCAGTATTAGCAGTACAGCCCTTCCCAGGAAACATAGCAATGTGAAGTGGCTTGTCCACACCACCAGGTAAGTGAAGCCAGAATTCAAATCCAGGTTGGTTGGTTGAGAACCAGGATATGTACCTAGTAGACTGTTTGGTGCCCTGCTTGTTTTTGGGCAACTAGTCACTTAGCAAGTGCTGATGGACACCTCCTATGGGCCAGGCCTGTGCTAGAAGCTGGGCCCAGTATGAATACTACATTAACACTGTCCAGAGTAGTCAGGCAATTCCTGCCTGGCTAAGGAATTGCCCCATTCCCCACTGGGTGAGCCAGGGCTCTGGAGGTGGTGATGCTGAAACAGAGACCTGAAAGATGAGCAAGACAGAGGCCGTGAGCAGGGAGGGGCCGGAAGAGATGAGGACAGAGTTGAATCCCTGAGCTTCAGTTCAGGGTGGTGCAGCACAGTTCCGCACAAATGTGGAGCAGTGACACAGGAAGCAGAGAGGTGGTCCTGACAGGAAAGACTCTGGAGGAAGCAAACTTGCTCCAGGTCCTTCAAACACAGACCAAGTGAGAAGACAGGCCTGTGCATGAAGCTTACTTCAAATCTGTTGACATTTTCTACTCCAGTAACTCACCCAACTCAGAGCCAGGGACATCGCCATGTGGAGAAGGCCTGGTCCCCAGGGATTAACTGCCTGCTGATGCATAGAAACTACAATGCCTCTTTTTTCTTACAAAATCCGTGTTGGTGAGATTTTGATGAAGCAGAGATGGGGGCGACTGGTGAAGGCCATGCTGGAGCGCAAATGTGGACCCCTCAGTGGAAATGCTTGGACAAAAAGCCACACCCATACATGCTGAGAGGCCACAGGCCCTAAAGCTCACCCCCGCTCCAGGCCTCAACCTCCCAACACATTTGTTCCAGTTCCCCAGCCCCCAGCCTGGACAGCTGCTCTCCCCACCCCAGTCCTTCCCCCTCTGCATGACTTCTCTAGTTCATCACACATTCAGATCACCACAGGGCTTGCGGAACCAAGGACAACTGGACTCGGTTTACGACACAGTAGGATGGAGCCAACACACTGGATTTCTAACAAGTCCCCAGGGACGCTGAAGCTGGTTGTCTCATACCTTGAGAACAGGAGCTGCATGGCCCCAGTCAAATGGACCTTTTCAGAAGGCTTCCCCCGCACTCCGCCCTCAGCCTTCTCTCCCCAGTCTTACTATGCTGTAAGTCAGTGGTGGTGAACCTATGGCATGTGTGCCTCAGCAGGCACGCAGAGCCATCTCTGTTGGCCCATCGCACGAGGCAAGTCACCCCAGCATTGCCCCAGCAGCACTCCAGCAGCCAATCATCTGATAACAGCACACATAGGGATCATGCGCATGCTCAGAAAGGAGCAATGGCGCCAAGTGACGTCCAGAGTAGCCTGGGCACTCAATCTTTAAAATGCTCGCCATCACTGCTCTAAGTTATTACACCACAACACAACAAACACCAACTGCCACAAGAAGAAGCCAGACCAGCAAAGGAATCTGAAGATGTAGATAGACTCAGATGCACATGAGCACATCGACACAAGAGCTTGGGTCACTGAGTTCTAGCCAATTCCTGCTGGGTGCCATGACACTCTCAGTACGGCCAGGTCTTCCAGCTTTCAAGAAAAGGCAGAAACTCTATTTTGTGTATAAAAAAATCACAATTTACAAACTTGGTCCAACAGTATTTATTAACTTATTTCTTATTTCTTACTTTATTATAGTGCTGGGGAGGGATCTCGGAGCCTCACACGTGCTGGTAGCTTTAATACTTAATGATTTGAGACTAAAGAAATATTAATCTGAAGACTGGGGAGAGAAGGCTGAGGGCAGAGTGCTGGGGAAGCCTTTCTGAAAAGGTAAGAAATAATATTATCTGAAAATATTGCCTGGTTTATCACAGAAGCATCAAAAAACATGTCTATGAGGACCATTCACTTCTGTCAAATCCTTCCAAAAACCCATAACACCAGTCTGATTACAAGGAAAGCAACATGTAAGCCCAGAATGCAGAACATTCTGCAGAATACGTATCACAAGGCATCAAATTCATTTTTTCAAAAGGAAAGAGTGGGAGACTGTCACAGATCAGCCACCAAACACAAATATGGTGCTCTGGACTGCATTCTGAAGCAAAGAGAGGACATTAATGGAAAGACTGGTAAGATCCAAGCAAATCCTGAAGTGTAACTAATAGTAATGTTGTTAAATTATTGGTTTCAGCCACTGTAAGATCATAATGCAAAAGAGGAGAAAATAGATGAAGGCTCCACAAGGAACTCTCTGAATTAGTTTTGTAACTTTTCTATAAATATAAAATTATCCATAATAAAAGCTTTATTTAAAAATAACCAAATTAGTAAAATATATCTTTAATTAAAAATAAAATAAAACCAGAAAGTCTGTGGGCAAAATATGGCCATCAGTTTTTATCTTTGATTTTTAAAAACCACACATGTAATTCATACTTTACGGAACTCTAATAGTAGGTGTGCTTTTTGGGATCTTGGACCTTAAACCTGGAGTTCCAGAAAGTTTAAGTCACTTACTTCCAATGTTACAATCGGGCAAGTTCAATCTCAATGTCTTTAATTTCCTGCCCTGTTCATTTTTCATTTATTGCCACCCTCACTTCCTTCTAGCCTTTGTTTACTTTGGGTTCCGTGCTTTCTCGCCCAGTTTATATGCAATCTGAGGCCATGCTCCATGCATTGTTAATATTTCTACCTCAGCGTCCCTCACACAGAAGATGCTTCATAAATAGTACTATTTCCATGGCCTGGAAGAATGCCTTTTACTCTCTTGTATCTCCCTTGCTTAAAGGAAATTGCCATCTAATGAACTATGAGTTGTTTCACTTCTCTAGACCTCTGACATTCCTCACCTGTAAGCAAGAGCTGGACTCAACGCTTCCTACAGGAACTGTGGCCCGTAGGCCAGCAACTTGTTAAGAATGCAAGACCACAGGTCTTGACGCACACCACTAGATCACAGTCTACATTTGAGCAACATTCCCTGAGGTGATTTGTATCACTCATTAAAGTCTGGGAAGCATAAGACTCCAACTAAGTGTACATCGAAGTTACCCAGGGTGCGTAAAAAACGCACCTCTCAAGGCTCCTTCACACCTCACCAGAGCAGGTCTCCAAGCGAGCGCAGGTGGGAACTCAGCATTTGTAATGAGTGCCAGGGCCTCACTTTGGGAAACACCATGCTGTTCTCACCATCTAAATGCCCCTCACCACACTAAGCATTCTGTTCTCACCTGGCCCGGCAGCTGCTCCCTGGCCTCAGAGCCCCAAGCTGCTTGTCTCTTTTCAGAACAGAAATGCCTGCTTGGTGTGATGACAAATTCATGCTCTGGGAGCAGAAGAAAACCATGATTTGTAGCATTTGCCAAATCCACAGTGTAAATACTCCCACCCTAGTCCAAGCCAAACAGCCAATGTGTCACTACCCACAGAACCGGGGGAAAAGGTGTACATTTAGCTCTTCAGTGAGAGTGAACTCCAGCAACTGTGGCTCGTCGACCTTGTTTATCCTCTGTGTTCAAAAGCTCAATAAGCCAACTCTGCCTCTGCTTCTTACTGCCTGGCAGTCTTGCATTCAGCACTTTCCTAAAGGTTGTGAAGGAAATCACAGAGCTATAGAAGGGTAGGCAATGAAGTGTGCAGTGGTTGGATATGGAGGCTTTAAGGCAGGCCTGGTTTCAAATCCAGATCTTCCCCCTTAACACTGTGCATCCTTTGTCAAATTATCAACATCATTAAGTAAATTATTTTATTTATTGATTTAATATGTATTCAGCCACAGGAATGAAATCAAACCATTTCAGAACAATGAATGGAACTTAAAATCATAATATTAAGTGAAGTAAGACAGAAAAACGGGTTAAGTATAGCCTGGTTTCTCTTATATGAGAAAACCAAAACGTCAGGAAAGAAAAGAGTTAAGGAAAGGTGGTGGAAAATAAAAAGGCAGATTTGTGGGTGATAAGAAAGGGGGTGAGGGGAGGAGGAAGGAAGGGAGCTAAATGGATGGAAAATGATCAAGATATGCTGTATACGTGGACCAGTTCCTCAAAACAAATGCAACTGTTATGTATTACAAACATATACCAATAAAAATTAAGTAAATGTGTGTAGAATATACATATGTGGTACTCAGCAAACACTGAAAACAATGAATAAATATATCTAAACCCACACACCACACGCACAGCCTTTCTAGAAGCTTTCTATCTAGACACCATTAGGTAATATTAACTTACATTAATTTAGAAGTTAGGTAATAAGTACATAGGTGTTGATTATGTTATTATTTCTGTGAATTACACATACATGGTATAAAATCTTTTCAATGTATTGTTCATTCCACAATAAAGATAGATAAAACAAACCTAAGAAAAGTTAATCATCCAAATATGTCGTCCCGACATCCCCTGAGTTGATCCACGTTACTGTCTTGAGAAATGAGGAACCACTAGCAGGAACTTGGCTAGGAATTTGGTTGTCTTAGATGTCAGCTAGATTCCTGATAAAGCCTAAGGCATCTACCTCTCTTTGCAGCCTGTAGGTGCCAATCTTGAAGAGATCCCACCTAAGTGAGGAGGAAATCAGTTTATTCTCCTGTCAGGTCTAAGTCAAAGGTTCTGGTACTACCATCACCACCAGAGGGGGGACAATTGAACCCCTGTGAATCATTAGGCAGGCTCAGAAGTGGGGATAAGGGAAGCCCTGTGTGACTCAGAAAAAGTCACACGCCAATTCTCCCCTTCCATCTGAACACCCTTAATCTGAAAGACTTTCTAACAGCTGAAAGAAGTTATTCACATTTCTGCCCGGGGTCCATTCAACATGGTAACTTTCTTTCTCCAGGTGATACCAGGGTTTAAGGCTCTGACTGAGAATGTCTTGGCACTGGTGGGGTGCAGGCAGGCTGCCAGTTGATTATCAAGATTGTGTTCTACTCTCTGGGCCTCTGGTTCACTTGAAGCAGCTGAGGGGCCAGGTGACCACTCAGGCCTCCTGGAGTTTTGACATGGGTGCTTTGGGCTGAAGTAAGTGACTCTGGCAGTGTTCTGGCCATCAGGGTGAAGAAGGAGCCTGCACAGCCCAGTCACATCACTCTTTGATGTCTCATTCTTTGTTCTTGTAAGATATTTTTATAGGGCTGGGGATATAGCTCAGTGGAATAAGCGCTTGCCTAGCAAGCGCAGGGTCCTGAGCTCGATCCCCAGTACCGCAAAAAAAAATAAAAATAAAAAATAAATAAATAAATAAAATTGAAGAATAAATTTTAAAAAAAAAGATATTTTTATGCAGAAAATAAACAGGGAAAATGAACATTGTATTTGGCCAAGTTAAATAATAAAAAATGCTAATGTTTCAATATTGCTTGCTCTGTAGATACCACTTCAATATATTTACAATGTATTAACTCAACTAAGGAAGATGCTATTCTTACCATCATCCCTCAGTCACAAGTGGGTAAACCAAAGCGTGGAGAAATTAAGTGGCTTTTCCAAGGTCATACAACTTGTAAGTGGTAAAGCCAAGACTATAATCCAAGTCGTTTGGCTCCAGGATCCATCCTTTAACCAGTGCACCACACTGTTGCTCAGATTGTGTCCAAGTGTGTGCCTGGTGGAGTGGCCTGGCTTTAGAGAGGGAGAGCCACAGGACCTCACTTTATGAAGCTTAGAAACTCCTCTGAATCCGGAAGGTTCACATCTCCCTTTAGAATTATTTATTATGACCCAGATTCCAGAACTGACTGATTTTTCCCAAAAAGAGATCCAAAGGTTTGACTTAAAATTCTCTCCGCTGTCACATCTTCACAAATCAGCCATAGGAAAGTTTTAAAATATGGGATCAATGTGGTGATGAATCGTTCACTCAGCAGAGGCGGGAAACCAGGGTTCCAGTCATTCGAGCTCTGAGCCCATGGGCTGTGCTCCTGTGGGAGAGTGCATCTGAGCCGTGGACTTTGCACTTGTAGGACAGAGGAGTGAAGTCAGGTAATGGTGAAAGTCTTTTCCTCTCTAAAAGATGCTAAGTCTCCGTTCTTTCTCCAGCGACACCGATTGTTGGTGATGAAGAGATAAGGCAAACGACAAACATGTTTCGACTGGGCTCCGAGACAGACACCAGACATGTGAGTTCAGGTCCCAGGAATGTGAGAGGACATTCTGGCTTGGTCTTCCCACTTCCGCCAGCACTAATCAATGCAAAGTTATTTTCCAACTCTGCTCATCACAGATTCATTCTTTTAATTGTATATGTTTACCAGAGTTCATCTCAAACCAGGAGATACAAAGGACCTTCCTCTCCATAGTCCTTTACATACATTTGATGATAGAAACAAAACCTTTAAAATAGTCAACATGAAATGTTTGAGACTTCTAAAGTTTGTGGAGCACAACATATCATTAATCTCTCCAAAACATGACAAATAACTGTATGTTCCTTCCCTATACCATAATATCTGATGAAAAGCAGGCACTTGATAAATATTTATTGATTAGTAAAAACATGTTGATACAAAGTTCTAAGTCTTTCCAATGAACAATTAGGCTCAGCTAGGCATGGTGGTGGATGCCTATAATACCACCATTTCTGGTGAAGAGCACACTTAGGCAGGAGGGTCTCAAGTTTGGGTTTAGTTGAGGCAATTTAGTGACTGAGAAAGACCCTTTCTCAAAACAAAAGATGCAATGGACTGGGGCTGTACCTTGAGGTGAAGGCCCTGAGTTCAATCTCCATAAACACACACACACACACACACACACACACACACACACACACACACAGTATCCTGATCACATATGTGCTGATTAAACTTTGGTCTCTTCTTTTGGGTTTATTTCATATGGCAGTCAACCTCAGACAAGGCAGTAAGAGTTCCTCACTGCTTACCACCAAAACCAAGACTTTAACCAGAGCACCCAGTGCCCAAATTCCCCTCTCACAGATTTTACTGAGGGACCTAGCAGAGATATTAATACCCAAAGTCAGTAATACTTGGGAAATACCCTGGTCCTAAGATTTGACAGAGGTGTGCTGGATTATGCCCCAACCCTCTCGCCTATTTTGTTTTGTAACCTCATGAGGTCAGAGAAGGGGTTGATAATTAAATGAGGTGCCTAGGGGAAGGGAAGAAGGGCAGAACTGATAGTGAGTTCAGAAAGTCACAGTACACAGTTCTCTTAAGAACCCAGTGTTCTTACTTAGTGGGACACTGGATTCAGTGACATTGCCACCCAGCCTAGAAGAACCTGGCTCTATGCAAACTAGGAGACTTGAATTAAATGTCTTAGTTTGTGTCTTTGCATTCATGATTCTGGGGCACAGCAGACCAAGGGACTTTTCTACATGACCTTCCCTTGAACAGTGGCAAAAGTCTGTATCAGGCTTGGCCATGAGTTAATTTGAGAATAAGATCTGATGAGGTCTATGCAGAGGAACATCTCTAGCTAATCTAAAGATGACCATGGCTTTGGTTATCAAGGTCATCACCTAAAGGTACTGAGTGACCCTGGACTCTTGACAGGATTCAGGAGAAAGAGGTACTCACTCTTCCGAGGTTTGAACCCTTCTCATTCACTCAAGGTGATCATTAGTCTTACAAAGAAAGTGTGGCTCCCTACTTGAAAACTTCTGGTGAGACCAGCCAAAGCTCAAAGGATCTGGTCCCTAAACTTTAATTATGGTGAACTGAGAATGCACATGGCCATCGGCTAAGTCTTCCCTGTCAGTTTCCTATTCTTTCTCCCAGGAGTAATCACAATAGCTGTCACGATTCCAACTATTATTGTATAGTCCTTGGCAACCTCCCTGACACCTTCCCAAACAATTTTTCATTTGGATCAATTAAATTCTAAGCAGGTTTATTTTAACTCAGCATTCTTTTAAAGATTTTTCTTTTTTGCAGCCAGTCCTAGAATCCCTCTTAACTTTCTATTGTCAAGCACTCCTAGGCCTTCTCTCAACTACCTGGCTTAAAATAGCAAAGGGTTAGGAGTAGAGCTGTCTGGGACAACTTTATGCAATTGTGCTGCATAAAAACACAGAAATGTTCTATACCTGCATCGTCCATACAGTGACCATCACCCTCATATTGCAGTGAAACACTTGAGATGTGGCTGGCATGACCAAAGAACTGATGTGAAAATAGCTACATGGGACTAGTGGAACTGGACTGGTGGTGCGATTCTGGAGAGTTTCCAGGGCGTAAGACAAAGGTTCAATGGTCAGGCATCATGATTTCACTTTTTCTCATTTCCAAGGGTGCTGATTTCCACACACGAAGGATTCCAAACTTCCAGTTTCCATATGGTCCATATTGTTTAATGCTGGGGTTGTATGCTGTCCCCTCAAATGCAAATATCATCCCTCACAATGTGCAGTTGTAGCAAATTTATTCTTCAGTAGGGTCTAGGAGCCTTCACATCCCTGCTGGGAAGGCTCAATTCTCTCAGGCTTGTGAATTCCCCACCCTGCACCCACACAGCTCCAGGCTTCTAAAGAGTGGCTCTTTGTCCCCGTGGCTTGTGTGTCAAGGAGGCAAAGGATTCTGCTGCATGGCAATTAATCAACTGACCCACTTCTACCTTTGATCTGGGGGAAAATAGTCAAGATAACATTGAGGAGGAGAAAGTGAGGCACAGTGACAGAAATGGAGGGGATGGAGATGGGAAAGACTGCTACCAAGAGAAAGGGAAAAGGCAGGAAAGGAAACAGAGAGGATGGCGGGGTTGGCCGCGTGTATATCAAAGAAAGAACCCACTTGTCATTCTCCATTCCTTTTCTCAGAAAAACCAGATTCCCTGTAGCACTGTCTCTTTCCCACTGCTGGTTAAATTCAAGCCACCCGTTATCCTAGCTCCTAACAGTTTATTTGGAACAGTTATGACAGCACCTATTCACTTCCTACTCCAAGGTCCTTGTGTCTAATTTTTATTTGTATCAATAAAAGGCATACCTGATGGCAGCATTCCAAAAGGTCCTTACTGAAGAAGTGAGTTCGCAGAAAAATAAGGTAAAACCTGCAGGTTTTCAGGAGCTTCTGTAGACTGAAACGTTTTTTACGCTAACCAGGAAAGCAAAAATCTACATTTAACTGCAGAGAGGGCAAGCACTGGTAATCATCTGTAGTTAAATACAATAATGTGATGGCAGAACCCTTCTGGCAGCATGGAAGGATTACCTTTAAATGAAACTCTTTAGGCAATGGCTTGTGGAGGGAGCCCTGAAAGAGAGGATGGAAAAAGAAATGGTGTTATTTCATTCAACTAAAGAGAAATGAAGTATTCAAAAATAAGGGTTTTGTTGGCATTTGTTTTGTCTTCCTTAAAAAAAAATGAGCTATAATATGTGTTCCTTTTGTACATCTTAAAAACATGTTAGGGACACACTGAGTTGATAGATATGCAAAAGTATGAATATTCTACTCAATAATTAAGCATGTCTTCTTTTCTTGGCTCTTTCGATGACAGCATTTCCTGCACAATCCATTTTAATCCAATTCTTTGATCTTTAAAAAAATGGAGATTCCTCTAATTGATTCATGAAGTTTATTTATGCAAAGGAACTGAGAAAAGTTAAGTTTGAAGATAATTACTGAAGTGTTTTTTATGAGGTTAAGTGTTGGCATTTATGGGGAGATGATCCAAAGATGCAACAAATTGATCTGCAGGTTTTCTAGCAAATAAACGTGATGATTTCACTCAATCACATAAACGCACACACCCAAACAAACTTATCCTTTTCACAGTTCTCAGCTTGGCTGGATTTTGGACCAGGCTATAAAGTTATAAATGTTTTAAATGAGGAGACAAGCTGCACTGGGTTCTGTAAAACATGTCCATTTTCCCTTGGCCAGACAGTAGAGCCTGATTACTCTTTCGTATACGAATAGGTTTGCTGTCAGCCTGTCCAACTCAAACCCTCTAGAAATGCTTTGAAAACCACAGAACATCATTCCATGCTTGATTTTGCACTAAGATCTTTCAATGGGCTGAAACACACAGCACTTAAAAGCAGGTGTACTCAGCTCCTGTCCCAGCTCCACGCCTGAAGAGGCTGCAGAGGGCAGGCCATTCTCATTAACAATGCACCAGCACCATATCTCTCCCTGAAATAGGCTCACCTTGTTTCAGACAGGAGAATGGGAACAGCAGCCGGCCATATCTTGACCACTCCGTCTTCTAGCAGAATGTTTGCTTGCAAAATAGAGGAAAGATACAAGTGAACACGATTGCCTTCTAAGGTCTAGAAACATTTAGGAATCCCAAAAGTATCAGGAAGGGTAAATCTTGGCCTTAAACCTGATTTGATCAGAACCTGTGTTAATCCAATCACAGAGGAAAATCCAGAGAATCTGTCCAATTACTCTGAGTTACAAATCAGAATGTCATGTATCCTGTTACATAAATAGCTAGAATGATAAAGAAGATTTACATATTCAGAGGGCTCAAAGGCTCATTCTTCTTCCTTAATTTACAAATAAAGGGCACATTTTGGTTCAGACTTGGCTTACACAAGCTGATAAAATATTATGCCTTTCTGAACAGTTGTCCCATCAGCCCTGGGCAGATGCTAATCTGAAGTGCTAAGTAGCAATGAAACATTGCAAAATCACAAAGACTCACTCTGTCCATTTGACCAGGATGTCACGTACAGCAATAAGAAAGAATACCTCCTGTCAAAGGCCACCCACGGCCTTCACTGCCAATTGTGTGTGTGTGTGTGTATGTGTGTGTGTGTGTGTGTGTGTGTGAGAGAGAGAGAGAGAGAGATAGGATGGGGGTATCATGAGGCATAAATCTCTGTGCCCTCCACACCAACAGTCATACCATGTACAGCTTTTCACATCAGACCAGCTGGCTGGCTCCATGCCTTCAAAAATGGAAGCAGGGAAAAGTATGATTTATCAAAGCAATTGCTCCTTCCAGACACTTCATTCCTTTTGCACCTTGTTGTTGCTGCAACAAAAAAGGAGGGCAGGAGCAGAAATTAGAAATTGCAAAAGTCTTAATGAATGTAATTTGCTCTGGAAAAATGATCACCAATACTTATCACATACTACGTAACAGATGCTGGATATGCGTTATTTTATTTACTTCAAGTGTGTATCTTCCAGTGTGTTATTTCATCTCCCTTTCTCTTGAGGAAAGTCAAGCTTTCCTCCCAAGTTGAAGAGTTGGTGGCAAAGAAAGGCAGCATTTGAGCCTGGGAATCTGCCTCTTAGCCACTCTAGTATGACAGCCACCAAGAGACTCATGAGGATGTCTTCCATCCCAACTGACATCTGAAAAGCGGGAGAAAATCTTTTCCATGTTATACACTTTAATAACCCACATTTAAGGTACTTACTTCCTTTTCCTGGCTTTCTCTCTGTACAGAGAATAGGTGCCACCTGGGGGGGATGTCACCCAGGAAGCCAAATATCAGTCACAGGTGGCCAGCACAGGGTCACAGGACCAAGTTGGGCCAGCCAGAAGCCAACCACATTTCCTTCCTTCCGAGACTGTTAGTCTGCTCAGTCAGGAGGCACAGTGTGTTTGATATTTAACAAGATACTATATTTGGCCAAATCTCTCAGGATAGTCCAGTGAACAAGATAAAGAAATGCAATAACTGGAGGTGTAACAAACTGTCTTCCCCAAAGACAGCTGATTAACAAATTGGTATCAATCTCAGATGTCAACGTCCAACATTTTTATCAACAACCCAGACAGGAAAATCCCACAAGCACTCCCCATGCACTCTGAAGAAAGTCACACCTCTCTGTTGCCTCTTTCTCTCCTGGTTTGATCTACACATACCCATGGGCCCCTCTTCTCTCTGGTCTTTCAGTCATGTGACTGCCCTGCCTGGAACACTCTTCTTTCTCTAATGCTACATCTTAGCTTAGAGGTCCCTTTCACAAGGAAACTCTTCCCAACCACCATCCCCCAAACCTGGGTAAGCTGTTCACTCTGGATCTCCCATCCATGTGTGTCCACAGCATGCCATACCACTTAAGGTGCATGTCACTGGTGACTATCTACGTTCTTCTTTAGACTGTAAATACCATGAGAGAAGAGGTATGTCTCTCTCAGCCCTTGCTTTATCTCTGATATTCAAGACCACAGCTGGCTTAGAGGAGGTTTTTGGTAACTATCTGTGGAATGAATGACTGAATAAAATCAGTTAATGGATTAATGACAAAGTAAAAAAAAAATTAAGGTGTCAGTCTAACACTATAGAACCCATAGTCCCAGCTACTTGGAGGCTGAGGTAGAAAGAAAACAAGTTCAAGGTTAGTCTGGGCAAACCAGTGAGACCTTGTTTCAAAATTTTAAAACAGAGCAAAAATAAAAGTGATGAAGCTGTAGCTCAATGTAAAGGCTTTGGGTTCAATCCAAAGTAATACAGAAGGGGCTGGGGATATAGCTCAGTGGAATAAGCGCTTGCCTAGCAAGCGCAGGGTCCTGAGTTCGATCCCCAGTACCACAAAAAAAAAAAAGTAATACAGAAAAAAAAGAAAAAAGAAGGGAAGGGAAGAGAAGAGAGGAAAAAGGAAAAAGGAGGAAAAGAAAAAAATGCCAACATTCTGGGTCAGGGAAGTGACTACAAAATCATTAATGTGGCTCCAACAGAGATCAATGTTAAATAAAACACATAAGTATAAAAAAAACAAAAATCAACTCAAATACAAGGTAAGAGACATACAATTTTAGCAACACGTGAAAATCTGTGAACTTTAACTGATCATGAGTTGGATATCATTGGCCACTCAAACTGACAATATCATTTTAATATTAATGGTTAAGAGCAAAGTGTCTGAGAGATAATGAGTCCTGAAGCAGTCTAACTGCCCTGAGCACTGTGTCTGTTTCAATTGCTGTATCTCAATAGAGAGATAACAAAGCACAGCAAGTAATCAGAAGAAGAAAGAACTAAAAACCACACTATACAATAAATGGCCAAAGCATCTTGGGTCATTCGGCCTAGACAACATAATGTTGGGTAAAAGGCACCATCAGTGTCGTGTTAAATCAAATTAGGCTTGTCTTGTATCTTTACTGAAAAATACCACCAGCACCAGTAGTGGAAGCTACTGATGAGGAGGAAAGATTCCCAACCCAGTGTAGAACTAACTGTAATGGGCTATAAATAGTTAGAAAATGGATGGGGGAAGGAAGCTCAGGATGGTTGGGAACATCACTGTCACTAGAAGTCTTCATTCAAAGAAGTCTTCAAAAAGTATATGTCCACTTAGCAAGAACATTATAGTGGGGAATTTCAAGAACAAGTGCAGATTTGGGTTTGATAAGCTTCATTATCAAATCTTATCAGGTCTTCTAGTAGACCCTTCTAGATAATACAGGAAAAAAACTGTGGACCTCATGTTCTGACATCTTTAATTTCAGATAGGAGATATGGCAGCCACATTGTTCAATCCCACAAACACCGGGCTGTTCTACTTCTTTGCTATTGTACAGTATATCACCTAGGATTTGGAGCTTCACAAACTAGAACTCAGGAAACTTGGTTTTGGTGCCAGATCTGAACTGGCTAGCTGTGGATGATCATCTGGTTTGAAGCCAACATCTTTATCTGCAAAATAAGAGAGTTGGAACTATTTGGTCACTAAGTTCTTACTATATTAAGGTTTAAAGCATTAATATTTCTCAGACTGGATCTGATCATAAACCTCAGAAACATCAAGAGAACCTGTTTAATATATAGATTTTTTGAGTCTTATTCTAGACTCTGCAAGGGGGACCCAAGAGTATAAATTTTTAATAAAGCACCCCAGATTGTTACAGGCATGCTGAAGATCTAAAAATAACTCAAAAGAAAAGAGTCTGTGTTCCCTGGAGATGAGAACCACAGATAAGCAGAGCTTAGGCACAGAAAGGTTAACTCACTTGCCCACGTCTCACAGTGAAATCAGAATGGTTCCTAGAAGAAAGTAATCAGGTTATTTCCTGTTCTCTTTGAATACATGAAAACTTAAATGAGGAGGTGGGTGGAGAACTAGAATAGTCTCCAAGACATGTTTAGTAGGGTTGGAGAAAACCCAAGCCCTGTCTGCCCTGAAAGAAAGCAGAGCTTTGTAACAATAGGCAGCGGTGCCTACTGCAAGTCTCCAAGGCAGCAAGGGACACAGCAGGCACAGCCACCAGACTGCCGAGAAACATGCTGGGTGGGGCAGCAGGGCTTGTCAACAGTGCTCACTCCATAGCTTCATCCCCTGCAGAGGGCATGAGTCAGGGTTGGAAAGCTGGATGCTTGGAAAAGCAGTAGATGCCCTAAACTAAGTAAAATCTATGCTACACTAGGCCCAGAAATGCAAGTGTTTCAGATCATGGAGCAAAGCCCTCATCACAGCAGTCCTGTTATAATATAAAAGTGACCCTGTGAAATATTTTTATTTTCCTCCTCAGTTTCAAGTTCCTGGAAAACTGTTTACCCAAACTTGCTATAAAATTTTTTTGGTTTGAAGACCTAGGGAAATTGGCAGAGTTCTAATTTTAAATGGTAAAGATAAGTTTCTTTCTGAAAGCTCTTTAGGCCACAGACGGTACACAGATGTGAAGCTACGAGCTCTAACAAGCCCATTTTCTCCTATATTTTTACCTAGGTTTTCCTATCTTTGAGAATCACTGGTGAAAGTTTTGTTCTTAATCTCTGAAATACACATGACATCACCGATCAGGAAAATTCCGGTTTTGTCCTATAGCTCATTATTCAGGCAAGCATCCTAAAATAACAATTTCATTAACTCGGCTGCTTGCATAAGACTCACTGCCTGATATTTAAAATGAAAAATCCCAGATGCTGGAATATTCTATATTTATGTTTAATAACCTCTTAAAACTCTTGCCTAATCCATCCCCCAAAACAAATCCATGAATGCTCACGATAAATGTAAATATTGCTTAACATAAGGATTTATAACTGTTTAGACAAGGCACATAGAAAAGATGAAAACCCCGTATTTGCTCACAAATCTGCCCCGTCTTTGGGGCAGTTGTACAAACCAACTTTTGATACCTCTCTCCCCTCAAAAATTAGAGAAAGATTTTTATTTCTAAATCCTGAGTACCAGTCAATCACAAAGTCATACCATGCTGAAACTTCCAGTGGCATTTCCTTAAATAACACTTTCTACTTCTCAGGCCTAAAGTCACTTAAATATCTTCATCAAATCAGCTACAAAGCAAATAAACTCAAAGATACCTTCACCTAACACAAATATTCCTAATGCTGAGAAGAATAAAGAATAAAGCTTGCCTGTGAAGGAAGCTAATTTCATATTCCAACAGAGAGTCATCCAGTAATATTGCTGGAAAAATAAAAAGTACCTTACCCAGAAACAGTCAAATTAAGCAGATGGATTTTGACAGGACCTGCATAATTAAAGTTTCCATTGCAGCTTTCGAAACTCCTGTTCTGAAACCCATTTTGTCAGCCAAAGCCAAAGAATGTTTTTTTGGCTCAGGAACATAAAATCCAAATAGTCCCAGAGGAGAAGCTGTCTCTCAGCCTGGACATCCTCAAGACACTGCTTTTCAAAGAACAACACTTTCCCCTAGAAATGGATCTTGACATTGACATTCTCATGTTAAATTGGCCAAATTCAAACACAAGTCATCTCTTGAACCAGCAATAGGAAGACCTTTGGGTGGGCTGATTTAAAACTTTTTCCTAAAGGAAAAGAGACATACTAATAAGAAGTTGACCATGATACGTGAGTCCTTAACAATTAAGAATCCAAGACCAAAATGCTGTTTGTTAGCTGCTGCAAGCCAAGGAGGCTTCATCTTTGCACATTTTTGCTACTAGGCAGTAAGATCATAAACTCAGCCTTCAAAAACATCATATGATAATAAATATTTAGGGGTATTATGAATAGATTGTAACCTAAAACCTTTTATTAATTGACAACTGTACTCCCCTTTTGAAGCATATTTCATTTCATTCCATTCCAGACCTGTTCACAAAGAGCAGAAATACACATTCAAAGATGAAGCACTGAAGGCCCTGGGAAGCATGGCTCCAGAACCACAGCCTCTGTACAAAGCAACCTGCCAAGGAGCTGGGGAGCAATGCAGAAGGCAAGGCCCTCTTTCATGAATAAAAGATGTGTTCCCCAATTATAATCTCTCACCTACAAAAAAAATGCAAATGACATTCCTGCAATAGGATTTCATCTTCTGGGTCTGAAGGTAAGCTGCTGTGCTACCAAAACTAGCGTTATTTCTGAGTTGTTCCCTTTCTGGAACTGGAAATGGTTCTGGCAGAGCCCGAAGATAACTTGGTTTGGGAGGCACCAAATTCGGAAATTGTAAATTCTTGTCTCACCAACAGTGGGGTAAGAAAATATTTTTGACAGATCTATTCTGTGGAGTTCAAATCAACTACCGAGGACATTGGTTTAAAAAAATAAATGCCATAATTAGAAAGAATAACTAGAAATAGCTGCACCATATGAAAAGAGTAGATTTTAAATTCCCAAAAACATGTAAACATTGGCTGCATTACAGTTTCAGTAAAGCTCCTCCTGTTGATCTGAAACCCTGGAAGCATTTGTTAAGAGTTGCTAAGATTCTCTTGCCCAACTGGTTGCAAGAACCTGGTACAGGCAAGTGTGCAACATGTCTCAGGTTTAGAAGTCAGTCTGTGCCGGGCCACTAGTGTTATGAAATAGTCTCCCGTCTTAGAAGGAAAACCTGAAGACTCAATCTGTGTGCCTAAGAGCTGTAAAAGTCCTGGAAATTGACTCTCTCCCCCCAGAAAAAAGAAATGAGTAATATCAATATCTAACTAAGTAGCCTGGAAGCCTTACCTTGGGGAAGAAAATGAGGCCCTGTAACAGCCCAGGAGGCACAGGCTTTGGGCAGTCCCCAAAGTACAGCCACTTAGACCTCTTAGAGTTGAGCACATTGTAGAACTGTCCCTGGTAGAACTGCGCACCTAGGAAAGAAGTGAATTGGAATATGCCAAATTAGCATTTTGGGTTGGTTTGAGCTGGAACAGTTAAGGAAGAGCAGATGCAAGAATGGTTCTCTGACCTCCCTTTATACCTAAAGGAAGTATACAAACTTCGCATGAGAATGGTGCCTTCCCAGTACCAGGAAGAGGACGTTCTTATTACCAGAGATAAACACTGAGATAAATCTGTGCAAACAGATTTGCTAAGATAACCTTTATCTTCTCTTAGTTTCCTCCATTCATTTCCCAGTTACCTTTCTACAGTTAATTGTTTCTAGCCCAGTCCCCCTTCCTTTGTCTTCACATCTCCACAATTTATCATTTTTTGTTAAATTGGTGTATAAGGTCTCAGGTTCCTTTGGGTCTTTCTTATCAATGAAGACCTCCATGTACATGTACAAATATTTGCAACAAACAAAACTTACATGCTTTTCTCTTATTAACCAGTTTAATTCTCAGGCCCAGCGATAGAACCTAGAGAGTAGAGGAAAAGTCTTTCCTTTCCTCTAACTTCTTCAGGGTTTAGGAAGGCGATAGAAGTGAATCTATCCCGAAGGCTTTGCAATGGATAAACACACCGTATTCTGGGTTGGGTCTAATGCACCTGATACAGAACTGCAGAAACAGAAATATGAAGGTAGAAATCTACCTTAGCACTGGTTTTATGCAGTAGTTCTCCAGGTCTAGTTCAATTTTAAAAATCATTCTACTGCCCCATATTAACACACACACACACACACACACACACACACACACACACACACATACACACACACCACACCACACCATGCACCACACACCGCACACCACACCCCACACACAAAAGTGAAGTCAGGTTGAAGAACCCTAGGTACAGCCCTCCTTTAAAGCCCTCAAAGAACACCTAATCCTCTGTGCTTAAGTGCCCAAGGACAAAATTGATGTTTGAGACATACTGTGACTTAACCAAGATCTCAGTGGGCTTAGGGCCCAAGTATGCAATCTCCTAACCAAGTGCACTGTTTACTGCACCAGCTCAAATTTCAGATGAAGTGCTTACCCACAGTAACGTACATCATAAGAGGTCCTCGTGCTCACAGCCCCATGACATATGTAAAGCATATACATTCACTACTAGGCATTCAGTGGCCTAGGCATAACTCTTGCCTCCCCCACTCCATCTTCTCTACCTCCTCACCTCTAGTGTGAAGCTTGTCAATTGAGAAATCAAGGGTCACTTGTCCCAGTTTAGAAAAGTCACTGAAATTTACAATGGAATGTCTCAGGAATGGCAATCAGAGTAAGTGGGGGTTGAGGACCATGTGTTTGTGGGAGGAGGCGGATGGCTATTGGAGGCCAGGGGAGATGGAGGATACATTGAAAATGCATTGCAGTTGTCTTGTATGTCTTGCTGAGAGGTAGGGAATGAAAAGGCTTAGGAATCTTTTTAATCGATGGGCCTGGCCTGATAAACAGTGACTAATACATTCCAACAATTGTGTTTATTTCTTTCCTTATTTAATGTGTGTGATCTTACAAGAATGCATAGTCCTTGAAGGCAGGGATAATGATTTTCATCCTCAACATCACATCCCCAGTGGGTAACACAGCACCTGGCTTGCATCAGGCCTCCAAGGTATCTGTTGGCTTTGGGAATATGCACACCATAATAAACAAGTGCAACTTCCCTTACGTGGGTTATGTGTGAACTCTTGGTCAGTGGCCTACTTTTAAATTTTGGGAAATAAGAATGCCCAGCTGGCACTGGCCGTGTGTCTTTTCCCACCTGTCCCAAGATGGCAGAAGGGAGGGAGTTTGCAGTGTGAGAACAATGGCCTGAGAATGAATAGGCTTCTCTGGCTGGCTCAGTCTATGACTCACACATGACCAAGGACAAATCATTTAACCTCCTCTTGCCTTGTTTTTACTGTATGCAAAATAGAGCCCATATAACAATACAAACCTCCACCTTCCCTGTGAGTGATGTTCTGAGAACGGGGAGATGCTATCTGGGAAGTGATTAGGGCTCCTAAGTACTGGGTTCTCAGCACAGAAGCCTTGTTGTTCTCAGGCTGTGCTACAGCTGCTGTTTTTCCGCATGAAAGGTAATATTGTGAGGCCTTGTTGGCAAGGAGAAGAAGCTCTTGCTGTGTGTTGACACAGTGATACAACACGCAGGAGGCCAGGCACCTTACAGGTTTCATGGTTCTGATTTAATTCAGTGAATTATTTTTTCCTCACTTCAAACCCCAATCTCCATTATTCTTTATGGGTAGATATTTGGTTTTGCTTTACAGCTTTTTCCAGATGCCGGGACATCTGCAGAAACACAAAGCTGGTCCAAGACATATTTTTTTCTAACTGAGTCATGGAACCACAGGGAATGCTGCTCTTAAGGAGTCACCTAGTTCACTGAATTGGATAATCAAAAAATTTCCAAGAAGTTTCTGTAACTGTGGGTTTAGAAAGATGAATAAAAACTACTTGCAAGTTTTCCAAACAAATATGGCCTGATAGCGAGGGGCATAATTAGGGAAACAAGACGTCAGAAAGAAAAATGTCACTTCCCTAGAAAAGCATGATCATATAGAGCTTGTATAATTCAACATGGTTTCTGCTTTCGCAAAGCTCAAAGGCAGTGCCAGAAACAGATACTAACTATTCACTACAAAACAAGACAAACTGTAAATGACTTATAAGTAAACCTGCCTGGGAGTGCCAAGGAGAAGATGCATAATTCTGACTCTGAGGATTAGGAAGAGGTTTTCAAAAGAGGGAACATCTAAGCTCAGGGAGGGCAAGTTTCTCAGCAATGAGAACCGGGTTGCAAAGCCACAGAAACATAAAACAGAGTGTGATGGGGCAGGGGGTAATCCAAGTCAAGATTCTGGAGCTCCATGTGTCTTGGGGATTGTTAAATAGGGTTAGAGATGGAAGCAATTCAGCAGACAACTTGTAAAGAGTTCTTGAATGCTTGCTGAGAAGCTGAGACCTCATATAAGCAAATGGAGTACATTTTATACTGGCCAAGAATATGCAGCTTATACTTTGGGAATGATAAGCCCGACTCTGGGAGATTTCCAGAATGATCACTGCAATAATTCTGGAAGGTCATGCTGAAGGCCTGGGCTGGACCTTGTACACTGCTGAAGATATGAAAGAGACAGGGCCCAGTCAGCCATAGTTATCTGTAAACTCGATGGTCTTGAAGCAAAAGGAAAGCGGAAAATGATGCTGAGGAGAACCGACATCTAACTATTCCATTCTGCTTGCACTTTCAGCCCAGATGGGACTCTCCTCTGCCAAGACTTGTGGCCTAAATTTGAACCAAAATCTGAATTCAGCATGTAATCCTTACTTCCTCCAGAGCAAGAATTGGTTCCTCCTTAGACTAGGACACTATAAGCAAGGCATGTTCAGGGGCTGCTAGGTACCAAAGGCAGGCAAGAAAGTAGATGCAGGGAAAAAAAGGTGGATCAAATAAGTACAGGACCCAATAAGGAAAAATTAAAGGTGAGAAGTGTAGTAAACATCCGTTAGTAATGATGTCTCACTCTGGGTGCCTTCCCCAAGCTTAGGGCTTAGACAGTCCTGCGAAAGAATATCTCCTGTCTCCACCAGAGAGACCAGCCAGCACCTGTTGCTCTTGAAGTCTTTCAACAGATGATAACTTTTTGAGACTGATGGAGATAAAAGACCTCTTTAAACACCATCACGATCTCTCTAACCTAGGTTGGCATTGATGGCAATTTTTACTCCATGTTTAAAAGATTTTTAAAATTAACCAATAATTAATTCTGCACATGGTTTGACAAGCCGCTATGATTGTCAAGTCCTCAAGTAGATTAATTCATTCATTATTCAACCAAGTTTATTAAGAACCTATTTGTACTAAGCCCAGCACTGAGATTCAGAGACCAAGAGTTAACTAAAACTAGCATAATCTCTGATTTCATGAAGGTTGTAGTCGAATTGGAGAGATGGACAATAAATACTTCAACATTTACATAGTTTCCTTATAGCTCTGCTGTAAAGGAATAATGTAGGCACCCTAAAAGCAACCCGATTTATCTCATCGATTGTCATAGATGTGAAAGAGGGCTGGGAGTTTGCCAAGTGGAGAGAAGCATACTCCAAGCCCGGCCAGAAGCTACATGAAGACGTAAGCTGAGCCTGCTGGTACGATGGAGATCAACAGGAAAGGCATTTGGGCTGTGGGTAAAGCTCAGCAGTAGAGCATTGCAAGGTCCTAGGCTCTATCCCCAGTACTTATAAAAGAAGAGAAGGCAAAGAAAAAAGAGGAGAAGAACCAAAAAGGAAAAGAACAGTGTGGCCAACCCTCCAGAACTGGAGAGAGAGAAGCAGGAGGTATGTATGGAGACATAGTGGCCTGCCTGCTCCATGTCCTGTCATTGCTGCCTTAACATGCAGCAGAGCAAGAGTCCAGAGTGCATGAATAAATGTACTTTTGATTTTTTGGATTTCTTAGTACTGGAGGTTGACAATAAAACGTCTCCCTGTGCTGAATTCATCTTTACCTGAAGGTATGAGATTAGATGAAATGGCTTCCACAGCTCTGCTCTAGCCAAAGCTAGAAGCTAGCAATCATGCAGATATGATCTCTTTCCTGCTTTATAATTCGTCTAGTTCACTGCAGTACAACCAGTAGTTGTAAACTGATTCCAAGGTCAGTTCAGGACAAAGCAAGTGCTGCAGCTTCACTGCACCCTCCTCTTTCTGGAAACAAACCCCTGATTCTTAGGCTTCATCTTCAGCCCCATTGTGTAGACACTTTGTAGGGAGAGATGCCCTTACCCATCGTTTCTGCATACCAAGCCCTTCCCTTCACCTCTAGCACAGTTCAGATGCTGCCTGTCCCATGGAATGTGACCCCCTCTCCAATGTGTTCTTCACGTTGTACCCTGTGCTGATCCTCCTCCTGAGGTACAAGGATATGTGGCATATTTATTTCTTCTAATGACATGTTTCCTCCTAATGTTTGACATAAATAAAAAAACAGATGAATAAAAGTGAACTTATTATTTGAAATATACCTGAATGGAAGAGACATTCTATGAATACCAAAACGCTAGACCTCCATTCTTACCCATCCGGACCTCATTCTGAATTTTCAGGGTCAGAATCCATATAAAGTTCAGAGTCTTGTTTCACTTTCTAGGAGATCCCTGTGTTCTTAAAGTAATGTACCACAGTGTCTGGGTTCAAATGAAATTAAAAGTGATATGAAAGGCACAAATAATTCAGACCAACAGAGATATATAATGAATTTCATGCCACTGTTTCAATCAACTAGCAATGAGCAATCAACTCAGCAACAAGCCCAGGACTTCACTCAGGGTAAAGAACCTCTCAGCCACAGATACAACTTCATGCCTGGTAACTAGAGAAGAGATGCCAGGTGTTATAATGTCATTTGGGGCCAGCAATCCATAGGGAGGCCACTAATCTATAGAGAGGCCATAACAAAATGTGATCCTAGCAAGCTGATGTCAAAGAGGACTCTTAATCTCTTCTTTCACATGCATAAGTAACTGTATGCTGCATGTCAATGAGTTTTCCCTAAGCAGCCAGGCCATTTATGTGGCACTGGGTATGTATTTTAATGGCTTAGTCTAAAGGTCAAGCAATGCAAAGAAAAGTAGCCAGGAAGCAGGCCAACAGCTCAAGCAAGTAATTGAGCGTGCAAAAAAACTCCCCTCCTGTAGCGACCAATCACACCTCTGTTTGTGTCTCCATGGTGTGGTGTGGAAATAGTGTTCTTCTATTTTCTGTTCTTTATTTATGTTAGTAAGCAGCCATCAAGATAAGGATTACCCTTCTAGAAATAATATTGCCATTGGCAATAGTCTATCAGCAAAAGTTGGTCTTTCACTCTAGAAAAATGCCAGGGAGAGTCAGGTATCAGTTCTCAGAACCAACCTCAACTATCACAGGGAAGATCAGAACAGAACTGAGAGTAGAGGCGGAGCTTTGAAAAAAGGAAATCCCCATCTTCTCATTCCAGTTGGGAGAACCCAGGAGTCAGATTGTTGGGGAAATACTTTCGTAACTCATTGCAATGTTTCCGTGCTACAGCAATAAAGAATAAGATCCATTCATCCATCTGCCCATTCATCCGATGTATAAGCATATATTTAGCAAGTGAGTAATACCAAAAAAAGTAGAAAAGTAGGAAGTCTCATTACATTCTAAGAACTGGGCAAATGGATTCTTATATATTTTGTTCTCCAATGCCTATAACAACCCTATTATTACGGTTTGACAAAAGTGGAAACAAACTCATAAGCCATTAAATAAAGCTGCTTAAAGAGTCAGAGATCATCAGGGTTTTCTGGGTACAGTGAAAGACTTCACAAAGGTAGCATTTGAGTAAGTTCTCTGTTATCCATTCTATAAGACCAAGAGGCAAGATGAAGAACTTTTTAGATACTAGGAATGTATTTCCAGGGATGAACATGCACATGCCTGAGCACAAATACACACACATTCACTTTGAAGGTAACTAGAAATTATTGCTCTGTGAACGCTTTGCATAAGCTAACTTCAAAATGGCTTTGTATTCCTTCAGAATAAGTCAGTTCTCTAAGTCTAGGTCAGAAACATCCTAGAGGGCAGGGAGTAATTATTAAATAGCCATGGAGAAGTTTTTAAGGGATTTATCCACTTGACACTAAAGGTACCACTGACTGAAACCTGTAGGCATCATGCTAGGATTTGAGCACAATTCCCTCCACCAAAATACAACTAACTATAGATACGGTTATGAATCTGTAGCATTAATCCTAACCATGGAGACTCTGGCATTTCAGTCTGCGAAGAGGCATGAAAAAATTGCTAGAGTGGAACGTTTTCCTAATCGCTTCCTTTTCCACACAGGGAAAATGTCTGAAGAGAAAGAAGAAACATCAAAGGAGCCAGCAGACCTGTGGGCCAGACCTTAAGACAAAGGGCGCTATACAAATGCACCCACTCACTTCCCTAGGTGTAAACATCAGGGATTGATATTCTAAATAAGTAACAACCACCTTCTAAAAAGCCAGGAAGAGTCACTAGCCCGACCCCCACATGAAAAGCCCCTGATCTGTATTCAGGCCCCGCTTGCTGTGTGACTCGCTTCCCTGTTTAATCCCAGTCCACTCAGTCTCACCTGGACAATTATACCTGTAATCTTACTGGCTGACCATAGTTTTGTCCATCTCCCCTACCTTGGACCCGCCTCACCTCATGGTTTTTCTCTATAAAAGTCCCTGGAAAAGACAGTCGGGGGGAACCCACTCGGGCCCCCCTTCTGTCCCTCTCTTGGACAGAAGCTTTCTTTCTCTCAATAAATACATTCTGCTCTTAAAAAAAAAAAGAGAGAGAGAGAGAGAAGAAACAGCAAAAAGGAGGAGGGGAAGAGCAGGAAGAAGAGGGAGAGGAGGGAGAAGAAGAATAGAGAAGAGACAATGAAGAAGATGAAGAGAAATGGTGGAGGCTGAATGCGGTGGCGCACGCCTCTTAATCCCAGCGCTCGGAGGCTGAGGCAGGAGGCTCATTGCAAGTTTAAGACCAGCCTGGGATACAAAGTGAGTTCAAAGCCAGCCAGAACTGCATAGCAAAACCCTGTCTCAAAAAGACAAAATGAAAGAAAGAAAAATGGTGAAGAGGTGAAGCAAGAAGAGGAAAGAGGACAAAAGAGGGGAAGAGAAGAAAAAGGAATTACAAGCTAGAATATGCTAGTTCTTCATTGTGCTAACTTATTTTGCAAAAGTGATATGTAAGAAGGCAGTGATTGGTTTCTTGCCTCACTGTAATTGCTGCCTAGTCACTATGGCAACCACCTAATAGGGTGCTGGCGGTCATGTGCTGTGCTCTACCAGTACGGCGCCAAGCCAATATGGCGCTGATCACTAGAGGTCAAAGCAAATATGGCGCCAGCCTCTAGAGGTCATATGCTAAGCGCCACTCTTCTTCCTCTATGTCAAACTACGGCTTCCTACTTCCCTTTTTGTAATATCCTGTTTCCCTTTCCCACACTCTCACCCAATCCTGGTCCGCCATGTCAGGCCGTCTGCCTCCTAATCCTCGCCTCCCGCCTGGGCCTACTTAACCCTGGATCCCATGACAAGCCCTCGGAAGTTCCACATTTCTCTTCTCTTCCTTACTGTGGTCTTCTCTGCGCCCACAATAAAGGCATTTTATATTTTGTTTTACTTCTCTCTGTGCTGGAGAAACCTATCAGGCAGCATTTCTCAAAATTTCCTATCATTAAGGGCCAACTGTAAATTTTTCAAGAACTCAGCTGAGTGTGAAGAGAAAATAAAGATGTCAAAGAGACAAGATTCAGGAGAGACAAAGTCAAATCTCCATTAGAAAAGCTAAACAAAAGCCAGGTGTTGTGGCACAGGCCTATAAGCCCAGTACTCTGAGAGTCTGAAGCAAGAGGATCACAAATTTGAGCCCAGCCTGTGCAATTTAGTGACTTGGTAAGACCTTGTCTCAGAACTTAAAAAAGAATTTAAAGATATAGGGATACAGGTCAGTGCAAGGGCCCTGAGTTCAATCCTCAGTAAAATGCAAACACACACACACACACACATACACACATGCAGCTCTCCAAGTACCCTCCTCTACCTCTCTGCACTGTGGAAACCCTAGGGAGATTGCCTTCTTTTCACCAATCACCAGAGATACTGCCCCACCACTTATTAGAAGAGTAAGTCGAGGTCAAGAGATTTCCTATTAGACTTCCTAAAGGAGTTAATGACATCATATCACAGTGATGTATGCATTTCTGTGGTTATAGCAGTACAATTCATAATAGCTGTATCTTGGAAACAGCCTATATGTCCATCAACACATGAACGGATAAAGAAACTGGTATTTATGTATAATGGAGCATTATTCTGCCATGAAGAAGGATAAATCTTAGTTTGTAGGAAAATGGATGCACCTGGAGCCCGTAATGTTAAATGAAATAAATCAGACACATGAGCTTTAATACTGCAGGGTTTCCCCTCTATGAGAAACTTAAAATATAAAGAGAAAACTAAAGACATATAATAAGTAGAAAGACAAATCATTTGCCAATGGGAAGGAGGCCAAGAGATGGATGGAAGGGGAGGGCAGGGGATGAAAAAGAGCTGGGAAGTGTTACGTACGTGGACCCACTCCCCATGAGGAACATGACCAGTATGTACTGCAAGCAGGCAATAAGAAAAAATTAAAATTGAATTTAAAAAATGTCCTATCAGGAAGGAGAAGAGCAGAGACATACTAGTGTTGCCTTAGGAAATTTGGCTGAGAGCAGGAAACAGTCTGCAAAGCCTCCTTACTCTGAGCACGCTTGCGCTGTCTTCGGAATGGACTGTGGTTGGTAGCCAAGAGCTTCTGACTCCCCAAGTAAGAGCTTGGGGAAAAGGCAACGGCTCTCTGGACTGTGTAAACTTCCGCTTGGAAGTCAAAAGCCTTCCAGACTAAGATTTCCAAGATATTAGCAGTCGATACTACTGGCAGAAAAACTTTCAAGGAAGCAGTAGAACTGGGCTTGTTTCTTCAAAGAGGCAAGGGAGTATTCAAGAGTATACCTAGAGGGCAGGAAACCGCTCCCAAATAAGAATGCTAATTCCAAGGAATGCTGACTAACAGGGAAAGAAAAGAGTAGAGATCCAAAGGGGTGTGTGCACTTTACTGGGGTAACAGAGACCAAGGTGATTCAGGATGTTCACAGGAGATCACAATTAATAAAGTTCACCCAATGCTAGCGTCTCACTCACATGGCCCACTCACAGGGCTTTCATGTGGTTAGAGAGGAGAAAAGCCACTTGATAATCAGCTCAGAGCAGGAAAACACAATCCTGAAGACACTATGTTTGAATGGTTCTTCTCGTCATGGGACGACAGACTCAAAGCTCAAAATGAATTTGAATGGCCACTAAATTATCCTGGAAAAGACAGATTAAACAAGTATCATCCAAGCCCAAGAGGGCTTAGCTAACCTTTAAATAGTCCAGGGAGAGAACCAAGACGTACTCATAGGCCTGTGGATCCAAAGTTTGGGAGAAGCTCTGCTGGGCAGACTCCTCTCTTTCCCTGTGCCAGTGGCTTTCACAGGTGGTTGGAGTTGCCAGTGGCAACCCCAAAGCATCTTCCTAGAAGCCCTCCATGGGCATAAACAGTGACTGGATACAAAGCAACCAGATGTCAACAAGGATGCCTCTGGAAGTACCCATTTCCTTAGGGACAACCTAGCTAGCCAGGAAACCTCTCCCTGTACTCCCTCTTTCCCTGAAAGCACATTGGCTCTGTTCACAGGGCCCGCATGTTCAGAGGGCTGGTCCTTCGGCCCAGGCCCTCGGTTCTGCCTCTTTTACTCACCCAGCTGAAAAGTCAGAGAACAAAACCAGGCAAAGATGCTGTCATCCTGGGACAGGAGATAGCTGTGTCCTAACCCCACCTCACTTTCCTCTGGGGTCAGGAGAGGCACTAAAGGATGCACCAGAGTCACAGAAACACCCCCACCCACAGGGCCTGAGATCTAACCATGGTTTGGTGCCTAAACCATCTGGCACTTCTTTGAGATAAAAGTAGATGGCTTTCAGAAATAAAGAGTTCCCAAAGATGAGCAATCAGTGTAGGTTTCTATTGGTTATTGATGAATATTTATGTCCTATTTATCGTTGATTGTTGGCTAGGAAAAAGCCAGATAAAGAAATGTGGCCACCTGAGTGCCTGGGGCTTTGGATCACTAACAAGCCAGCGGATCATCCAGCCTCCAAATCTGATGGATCTGCCTGAAACAAAGGTTCTTTGTAAACTCCACGCCCTAGAGCAAGGGCTTGGAGCTGTGTCAGTGCAAGCAGGAAGAAGAGACAGGAGAGAGAAAAAAAATCATCTGCTTTTCTCAGCAGAAACTTAGCGGAGTAGCAGGGACTTTTTCAAGGAAAAGACTGTGGGGAAGGATGTGGACCAGGACGTGCGAACATCTTTTACAGAGTTCCTCGCAGACTGGTGTTGTCTATCCCAGCTGCATCTTGGGAATTGCCGCAAAATAAAGGTGCAGGGCTGGATATGAATTTCCAAATGCCCGGGGTGAGTCACTCTGCTGTACCTTTCTTTGTCACTGTCTTCCAAAGCAAGACAAGCTAAAAATCTTTCTTTTTTTGGAGGAAGGTTGAATGCAGAACAAACAGAAAAACTTGTTCATTTTGTATGTTCAAAATGAACTAAAAAACCTGATATTATTTGTGTCTGGAGAGAAAACATGTCTTTTGTAGAGCAAGCACTCACATAAGATTCTTCCATCTGGGGGATCCTAGAAACACAAACTAGCTTCTTGTGACACTTAACTATTCTGCCCCAGGATCATTCTGTTTCTGCCCCCAGGATGGAATGTGTCATCAGGATGAGGTCAGAGGACTAGGAATGGACAAAAGAATTAAGAATCACAGACCTGCACCACGAAGGCGAGAGTTCTACAGGATGGATTTTAGAACTTTTTCACAATTATCGTCTTTGTTAGCACCTTGTTAGTAAACAAGAATAGGAAACGGTCTGACACTAATTTGCAATAAGATGAAATGAAAAGTGTTGGAGTTGTCCGTGGAGTGAGGGCTGGAGGTGGGGTCTGTCACACTTCTCTGGGCTGGATGGAGGGGAAAACCCAAATAGAAAGCTTATTAGGCTATGATGAAATTTAAAAAAAAAAAAAAAAGGAAAGGAAAGGAAGGGAAGATGGAAATGGGAAAACCAGGAAGCCAGCGTGGCTGAGACAGAGCCTTCTGAGGAACCATTCAGGGAGCCACGGTCCAGCCTTGCTATTCACTCAAATTATCACCCCAGGATGAATATCAGATAGGCACTTTAAATTTTAAATTTTTGTCAAAAGTGATAAGACTGTGCCTGTGTAGCCTTAAAATACGCATAGTATCATTGAACTCTGCCCCACTGGAAGCCCGCCCTCAGTTCCTGCCTTGTCTACGTACTGCTATATTTGAACAGTGTGCTCATAATGCAGTGCATTAACAATCTTGATTTATTAATTTGGAGCAGAATTTACTGGCCACTTGACAAAGTAGATAGAAATTTTTGTTTTTCTCCTTCATTCCAAAAGATCAGTAATTCTATGAAGTTCATTGCCGGTGGTCAGTGTTTAAAACACGACTATGCAAATACTGTGACCACTGATTGGAGCAGAAAGGAGAAGCGTTTCTTTCCTCATGCATTGTTCGTGTCCCCAAAGACAAACTGGAGATTTCGCTCTCAGTTCCTGGGGAGCAGCTGCCTAGGAGTCTCATCACTTCCTTGTGAACGGCCGTTGTGTGCCTCTGCGTTACTTTTGGCCACTCTCTCCCATCCTTCCGAATCTCAATCATAATAACACCTATACCATTTCTTCAAAAACGCTGGCCCCCTTCATGCTCTGTTTTGCTTCTAAAAGTCGATACATTAAAAAAGGAGACTCAATATATGTTATGGGCAGGTGCAAATTCCCTATTATGAATGTGATCATTATGTATAGCAAAAGTATACCGATAAAGTTAATTTTTAAATGTCTATATAACTCATACTCTGGACCACACAACTGAGCCATTAATTGCATTATTTCTCATATAGTGTCCAGTGCTGTGTGCATGTGTGTGTGTGTGTGTGTGTGTGTATTTTTCCTCCCTAACTGTAAGTTCCCGGAAGGCAAATCTTCTCTTCCTCCTACATCCTCTGTATCTGTCACCCTCAAGCAAACCCCTTCACAGTGTGGTCCTCAATGTACTTACTCCCTGAGGCTACTTCCTCGGAACTCTTACGTTTGCCAGAAATGAGCACCAAACATTGTCTTCATAGTAATCAGGTTTCTCTGAAGCCCTTTCTCTAAATGGCAGTGCTCATGGTCGTGAGCCAAGGACAATTACAACAAGGTAAAAGTCCTCAAAATCATCTTCAGCAAGTGCTCAGCCTGACTTACTCCATCTCTCATCAGTGCCCCTTTTGGTGCTTCGGTACCTCCTACGCCTACAGTCTCATTTCCTCCCTACTGCCTCTCTCTCTCTGTCTCCCCCCCTTCCCCTCCCCCTCCCCCTTCTCCGTCCCTCTTCTCCCTCTCCCTCTCCCTGTCTCTGTCTCTGTCTTTCTCTCTCTTTCTCTCTCTCTGTCTGTCTCTCTCTCTGTCCCATTATCTCTCTGCCTCTCGTTTTCAGTGGCCTGGCCTAGTGCAATATCACCCTAAATTGCCTCTCCTTTCTTGTCTTTTACCCCCAAATCCTGTCTGCCAGATACACTTTTCTATGACACGGTTCTTTTTCACTGTATGAAATCAGCATGATTCTTCATTGTTCTACTTGACACTTGAGATTCTTTGCCTAACCTCAAAGCCACCCATCCAGCCTTAGCCCCTCACATCCTGCTCTCAGTGTCTGCACTGCCTACTAGAGGACTCATGGTTTTCCATTTACATGCATGCTTTTCTGCCTTAATGTCTTGACACATGTGTCTCCCCTTGGAATGTTCCTCTTCACCATTCCGAGTGTCTCCCCCATCACAAAGCCTTCCCCACTTTCCTCAGCTTGGCCAGATCCTTCTCTAATCTAAATGCCTGTAGCTTTTTATTCCCTCCTTTCTTGAGGAGCTAGTTACCCTCCAAGAATCCAGGATCATGTGTTATTTATGGAGGGTCATGGACAGCCAAGACTTGGTCATTTCGTGTTTCACTCTTCACAAACATGGCAAATGGCACAGGTTATGAGAGGAAAAACTTGAATAGGTGCTTATTAAATAAGTGAATGAATAAAGTAAAGCTACATACGTTTTTCTCTCTCAAGTGTATAAACCTTTTAAAGACCATTGTGAGACTCTTTATTTTCTCTATGGTACATGGCAGGGATGAGTTTTAACACCCAACTTCTAGTTAAGTTCAATAGCCTGCCAAAAAGTGGCCCTCTAGCACTGAGTCAACCTCCTATTCTTATTCACGACCCAAGATGTCACACTATTTCCAAAACCAATGATTCTCCTGTAAGTGGGTCTAAATTCAAGACACTATAACTGAGGCCTTCCAGCACTGATCCAGCTGACTTCAACCTCAGAATTCAGTCCCAACAGCAGAAATGATCTCTCTGTCTGTAAGTGGAAAAGGAAGTCTCTGTCTATTTTTACAGGATTGAGGGGGAGGCAAGAGGAAGCATTTTATTTCTATTTCTTCTCTTGGACTCTAACTTTCTGACCAGATTTTCTATTTTCAAAACTTTGCACTATGTAAACATAGGAAGCTCTTCTTAAAAACAGAAGCAACCTCTGCTAACTTTTAAGCAACCTCTGGTTTTCTTGGGAGTCCTATTAAGTTGTTTTATTTTATTTTGTTTTAGTCTCAAGCAAATTTGTGTTTGACAAGACACTGGTGATGGCCAATCTTAGGTCAACAGATTTATTTGGCTTCGTGTATCCTAGAGTTTTATAGCTCTCTTCCTTAGAGAAAGATGACACTGTCCATGACTTTTCTATTAGACCAAACTCAGTCAAAGCCAAATGTGTGTCCATTGAACAATGCAAGCCAAAGCCAAGAATAACTCATGGGGAGCTTCTTATAGTTCATCCCACAATTACTCAAATAATTCAGACAAAAAAATGAATTATGAGCTACATGTTCCACCTCTTGATGTTGTATAGACTGTGTGTCCTGAACTCTTTCTAAACAGTAGATTATCCTTAGCTGCCTCCCCTATTGAAGATATAAGGCAGAAGATACACAAATACACAGGTGCAAGCTCCATTGGGGACTATGTCATTTTTTAAATGGTCCAACACAAACATGCCTTTAAGATTGCTACCAAGGCTGAACAACCTTCACAGCTCTGTATAAAACAAAGCGGGCAGGGCCTACGCCCTGGAGACCTGAGATCTAAGATTAGAGAGCTCACCTTGATGCAGTGATGAATCATATGAAATTATAAGAAAACAATAATTATTTTTATTTTCCCTAACTTTGTCCCACATACCTGTACCCTTAGGGAGAGAATTTCTGGACCCAGAATGCCAACAGTGTGAATGAAGTACACAGAAGCGCTATTAGGCACAACTCTAGATTCTTAGTCTTCTAGTCTACCAAGGGTGGTAGCAGATGGCAGAGGACTCAGTCTGTTTTCAAATGTTGCCTCTGTGAGTAGAAACAGGCACATTGGCCACATTCCAGTTGATAGATTCAGAGAAGAATCCACACGTCTCAGATTCTCCACTGGTAAAACAAAGGAGATTGGGTGAGATATTTTCCAGCTCTAATATTTTATGATTCTCAGTGGTAAAAATGCAGGGATTTGGAGTGACCAGACTCATTTCTCCCATTTAGCTCTGGGTGAATCAAGGGCCAGCACTACATTGCGTCATCTCTTGTACAGTAATATGTGAATGACATTACACAATGCCCACTTTATTAATGGGAGCACTCTTCCAGCAATAATGCAATACCCTTGAGCTCATTCTGGCCTTCTTTGTAAGTACCCAACCCAATTGCATTGTCAGTAGCTACAAAACATGAAATAGACATTGGAAGTGAGGGCAGTTGAAGAGGGCAAGCACATCAGAGAATGACATAAGTGAACAGCCCCTAGTCTCCTTCGTGCTCACAGTGGACATTGAGTGAATGCCCAGTGACTAAGAGTGAGTAATTTGAGAGACTGGTGAACTTACTAACTGCCTAGAGTCAACACCTTTGCCTTGTTTCTGGGAGCCAAGTCCCATTGGGTGTGCAAGGGAAGGAATTCAAATTTAGAGGTACTTCTAGAGTTCCCCTAATTGGGGACTTTCACATATGGTGTTCCACCTCCAAATTATACAGGAGGTACAATAAAGCAGATATTTATCCCATTCATAGAAAGTTTGGCTCAGGCAGATTTTTCTTTACTTTTTTTTTTAATTAGTCATGTTGGTTATGTAGACTATTGAGCTTTATTTTGGTAGCTTTATATGTACAGATAATTTACTTTGATGATTTTCAGCTCCTGTAAGTCCCTTTGCCATGTTCTCCCCCTCATTTTACATTTGGGGGTCCACCGTGTACAATATATTTTGATCATATCCATCCCTTAAATACCCAACCTTACCCTGCTGTTCCTTGTTCCCTTCATCATATCTAATAATAGTCTCACTTGTACTTTTTGTTATCTTTTTAGATTTTACATATTAGGGGGAACGTGCAATATTTGTCTAAGACTGGCTCATTTTGTTTAACATGATGAGCTCCAGATCCACCGACTTTCCTGTAAATGACAAGATTTTATTGGTCTTTATGGCTGAATAATGCTCTATTTTGTATATATACCATATTTTCTTCATCCATTTGTTTGTTGATGGGCACCTAGGCTGGCTCCATCTCTTGGCTATTGTGACTTGTGCTGCAAGAAGCACGGGTATGCAGGTATCTCCACAGTGTGCTGACTTTAATTCACTTTAATTTTATTTTCATATAATGACGATGCCTCTACTCACAGTAGATTTTCACAGGACCCTTCTCTGAATTGTTTTACTGGAATGGACACACTATTACTTGCTAGAAGCATCCATTCTCTTTCCTTTGGTCCCTAAATGCCAGATAGTAAGGTAAGGTGAAGAGTTAGTATGGGGCCAGGTGCGGTGTCACATGCCTGTAATCCCAGAATTTAGGAGGCTGAGTCTGGTCACCATGAGTTTGAGGCCAGCCTGCAATACAGAATGAGTACAAGCCCAGTCTAAACTGCAGTGAGACCCTGTCTCAAAAAACAAACAATAGGAGTTAGTATGAAGCTGTAGGGCAGAAGAGAACCAATTGGCCATATAGAAATCAAGTTTTGAGAGGAAGAAATTTTGAAGCCACTTGCTAAATAAAAGAAGACTGTTAAGCTAGCATAAATTTTCTGTTCATTTTGCCCTACTGAGACTGCAGATCCTATCAAATTCATAATGTCAGAGCAAGAGCTAGTTAACATTTATAAAATGTGACACCTAGCACATCCTCCTTCTGAGGTGCTGACTGATTTCTCTCTGTGCTCATTTCTCTTTTGTGGACATTGCTCTCTTCTTGTCAACTCTATTTCACAATTTTCCTTTCAAGTACACTGAACAGGTTGATACAGCTCATGGTGTAGAGGTGAGGGGTGTACTTAGCCACAGATGAGCTTAGAAGACTTTTTCTCTCCAGGCAATTTAAAACTGACACCTTCCATGGAGTCAGCCATTTGTCCAAGGAAACTTTCACATCATTTGCAATTAGAAAGTAGTTAACACAGAAACAAAGTCTCTGCTCAGAAGTACACACAGACTGCATCATTAAGGATAGTTGAATTTCTCCATGACTAGATGTGTAAATAACCAAAAAGTAGAAAAACAAAACTATAATTACATGATGATGTTGTAGATGAGAATTCACCTAGATGGCAATTCTCATAATTGTACCAGTTGCACAAATTCCTGGAAATTCCAGTGTCTGAAGAAATTCACCTACCTAGTGTCTTATATAATGAGTATCTAGGGCATCAGTTATGCTTCTTTTTGAGAGACCAGGGAACCGGAGAGAGCTGTGCTGTTGCTGCTAGTACTTTCTAGGGGGCCTGGGGCCTTGTCACCCCGTCTTGGTTACTTTTCTCTCGTTGCTGAGACAAAATACCCAATGCCCCAAATTAAGGAAGGAAAGGTTTATTTAGCTTACAGTTTGTGGAGATTTCAGTCCATACGTGGCTGGCTCCAAGGCAGAGTGGCACATGGCAGAGGGAAACGTTCATGGTGGCAGAACTTAGCAAAAACAACAAGAGCAAAAGGGAGGAATGGCGGGCAAGCAGCCTCTTTCTACCTCCCTTTCATTGTAAACAGGCTACCCCCACCCAGGGGGCATATAGCACTCACATAATCTCCATGTCTTCCTCTTCCACAGGCTCAGGATGTGTACAAAGTAAGCATCCTGGCTTGCTGCCGAGTCACTTAGCCAAACCTCTAGACTCCCCAAGTTGACACAATGTAGCAACCGTAACAATCCACACCTTGTCAACTTGGCAACCAGACACATTTCTTTAAGCCAGTTTCCAGATACAAACGTATTATATTACATTAGAACCATAACATTTCCCCAGCTAAAGACTCATGTACATCCCTTTATGTAAAAGGCATTTAGTCCATCTGCAAGAGTTGCCAAAGTCCACAGTTTCAGCATTGCTGAAAAGTCCAAGTCCCAAGTCTCCTCCAAGATGTAAGGCAAACTCTTTAGTTACAAGCCCCCCCATACAAATGAAAAGTTAAACACTTCCAACATTCAATGGCACAAAATAAACATTACCATTCCAAAAGGCACCAATAGGGGAATATAGAGCATTGGGACTAAATCAAGTCCAAAATCCAGTAGGGTTAACATTGTGTTCTGTAATTCCACATCCAGCATCTGAAGCAACTTGTGACACATTGTGAACTCAAAGGGCTTGCACGAGTCCATCCCTATGGCACTTCTGGTGGTTACAGCCTCCATGACTTCTCTTTTAGGCTCACTTTGCTCCCTCCTTGCAGCTTTCCTCAGATGATCCACAGTCCTGCCTTTTCTAAACTTCTGAGGTCTCCAGTGCACCTTTTGCTTCACACTCACGGCTTCACATATTGCCCTCTCAGGGCACACTGCCTGGCCTCCCAGGCTTTCTGAAACCTGGATGGAAGCCTTTTTAACCTCAGAACTCTTGCATTCTCCATGCACCTAAAGCTAGGGCCATGTGGGTGATGCCAAGGTCTGCTGCCACCTAGAGCAGTAGACAAACTTTCCTCTCTGTGGTCACAGGGATCGAGTGCGTGGATTGCACTCTGAATCCAATTCTGAGGAGAAAATTCTCTATGCCTCCACCATTCTGGAATATGGTGCTCTTTGGCTTGATTCTCAATATAAATCTGGCTAAAAGCCCCCAACAACAGCCATGCCACTTCCCCAACATTCGACTGCCTTGAAATTTCTTTTGCCAAATTAATCACTTCGCTGCCACCCTTAATCTCAGTCTTAGGCAAAGTCTCCAGACATGAGCAAAATGCAGACAAACTTTCTGCCAAGCCATAACATACATCATCTGGAGTCCAACAACCAAGGCAGTCCTTTCCAACAGGAACCTTCCAAAACCTGGTCTTTACTGGCAGGATTTCTATCAGCCTTCTAGTCTTCTGAGCTCTGACCAGAATCTCCCAGACAAAACAGCCAAAGGTGTTCTAGTGCATGCTGTTGCTGCTAATCTTTCTAGGGGTCCTGGGGCCTTGTCACCCTTTTTGGTCATTTAGTCTGTTTTGTCCCAAAATAGTTTTTTAGAGCCATCTGTAGGAAATATCAAATGTGCATGATTTGTGCACTCTCCAAGATGTGACTTTATGGCCAATGACTGGGTCAGGCTGTGGTGTGGGAAAGGTAGTCAGGCTAAGTTGTATTTAAAGACACCACCTATTTGATGAGCTATGCTGGCCTTTGGATTAAAAGATGCTTCAATTTAACATGATTTGTAAAACCACCCACTAAATTTATGATGTTTTTATCTTAGCAGGTAGGATAAACCATGTAACTCCTCACCTCATTCCTTAGGCTCAGCCTCTCCCAGAATCTCACCCACTTCTCTCTCTCTCTCTCTCTCTCTCTCTGTCTATCTGTCTCTGTCTCTCTGTCTCTCTCTGTCTGTCTCTCTGTCTCTCTCTCTATCTCTCTGTCTCTGTCTCTTTCTCTGTCTCTGTCTCTGTTTCTCTCTCTCTCTCTCTCTCTCTCTCTCTCTCTCTCTCACACACACACACACACACACACAATCTCCCTGGATTTCAAGGTGAGACTGGAGCATAGTGATGGTCAGAGATAGTATGGGGGCAGGAAGATGCTGCTTATCTTACTTAGTTACAAAACATAAATATCCCTTGCAAAAATAACTTGCTAACAGCATGCAGCATTTACTATAGCCAAATGGGCAACATGAAAATTCTGTTTCTTGTTGAATAAGTGGAAAGACAAATCCAGGGTTCAGAATCAGTTCTTTATGAGACAACAAGAGCCAGCCTCCAGGCAATGTCTCCTTTCCTCCCCTCCTCTCCTGTGGGGTTTTAGCAAACCAATAAAAATATCTCTCTCCCACTAAAGTTGAAATGGATGGAAGTAAAGACATTGAAGGTCTATCAGTTCTATTACAAATAGAACTATCACTCAGGGGCTGTGAATTTAATGGTCATCCACAATACTTTCCCAGCTTAGGCCTGAGTAACTAAGACTTGTCCAACAGGACAAAAAACTTGACCCAAAGATAGACTCGTCTGAGAAAGAATGAAAAATGACACACCATGAACACCTTAATTGAAAGAAATCTGGAATGCTTATATTCAGACAAAGTACCTTGCAGATCAAAAAGTATTACTAAAGATAAAGAAAATATTTTGTAATTATGAGGGCAGTTCATGAGGATGATATAACAACCCTAAACATTTATGAACCTAATAACAGTTTCAAACACGAGGCAAAAACTGATAAAATTGAAAGAAGACAAAAACACATCTAGATTTATGATTGGGGACTACATCTGTCAGTTATTAACAGAACAAGGAGAATGAAAATCAGTAAGGCTATGAAATAAGGGTCAGCACGACAACCACTGGTCCAAATCCAGTTTCTTGTGGTTCAGACACAGCCATACTCATTTATGTATTATCTAACTACAAGTGAAGATTTTAGTAGTTGTGAAAAACAATGTGTGATCACAAAACTGAAAATATTTACTACTTGGCTCTTTACAGAAAATTTTGTGAACTCTTTGACAATTTGTAAGGCTTAACATTATCAACCAACTTAACATAATTGACATTTATAAAACACCTCATGGTACAGAAACATACACACTCTTTTCATATGTATACAAAAATATTATCAAGATAGACCACCTTTCAGCCATAAATAATGCTTCAATAAATTTTAAAAGATCCCTGTATATAAAGTGTGCCCTCTGATCACATGTAATTAAATTATAAATAATTAATGGCAAAAAAACTATGAGAAATTCCTAAAAATTTGGAAAATGGAAGACATGCTTCAAATTGTCATTTGAAATTAGTGCAAATTTATTGAACAAATGCCAGTGTCAGAAATTTTAAAAGGTCTTAAATAAATGTTCTCAGATTTCATATTAAATAATAAAAAGGATAACAAAGTAAGCCTAAGTTAAATAGAAGACACAAAATACTAATGATCAGAGAAGAAATAAATGCAGAAAACCAAAATGAAACCAGTTAATGTAAAATTTGTTTAATTGAGAAAATCAGTAAAATCAACAAATCTCTATCACAATTGAAAAACAAAACAAAAAAACAAAATAAAAGATGACATAAAATACCCATGTGGGTTAGAGATACAGCTCAGTGGCACAGAACTCAGTGGCACAGAACTCACCTGGCAAGCACAAGGTCATGAGTTCAACCCCCAGTACCACACACACAAAAATACCAATGTGAAGAATGACTGGAATGATATTACCACCAATTCTACCCATTTTTACTAAGATAATGAGGGAATATTACAACTGTATTATTATAAATTCAACATAGATAAAATGTACAAATTGCTTGAATATAGAAACTACTACAACTCACTTTAAAGTAAGATGCTCTGAATATCCATAACTCTATTTTAAAATTAAATTTATTGTTTAAAACTTCACAGAGAAAACTCCAGTCCCACATGGTTTCAGTGGTGAATTCTGTCAGATATTTAAAGGAGAAATAATGCCTGTTCTACATAAACTCTTTGAGAATTGAAGAGGTAACAACACTCCTTAACTCACAATCAGCATTACCTTGATATGAAAACCAAAAAAGCCATTACAAGAAAAGCCCACTATATAGACCAGTGTACTTTGGGAACACAAACTCAAAAGGACCAGAAATTGAATACAGTGCCTCATATAAAGCTTAATATACCATGACCATGTGGAGTTCACCCCCAGAACGCAAATTTGGCCTAACATCCAAAAAATCAACTTTTGTAATGTACTGTGTCAACAAACTAAACAAGTTAGACTATTTCAACCATTTGGAATAGATGCAAAAAAGCACTGACAGAATTTGGTACACAATTAGCATAAAAACGCTTCACCAGTAAAGAATAAAAAGGAGCTCCCCAAGTTTCATAAAGGGTGCTTACAATAATCTGCATCTAACTTTATACTGAATGGTGAGCGACTAAATACTTCCCTGCCAAAATCAGCATCAAATCAAGGATGTTCATATTATTTTTTGTTAATGTTGTACTGGATGTTCTAGCCAGGGGAATAAGGCAAGAAAAAGAAAAGGCTTTTCAACTGCAAAAGGAAATGTAAACTCTGTTAATGCACAAATGATATGATCATCTACACACAAAATCTAAAGGGACCCACATTAGAGCTACTAGAACTCACACATTTTTATTTTTTTTAACTCACACATTTTTTAAGGTCACAGGATACAAGATCCGTGCCTCAAAAGCAATTATATTTCTCTAAATTGGCAATGAACAGTCAAAAGTATTAATAAAACAATACTATGTAAATAGCATAAAATATAAGAAATACTTAGGGTAAAATCTGATAAAAGACATCCAATGCTCGCACACTAAAAACTACAAATCATTGGTGAAGGAAACTAAAGAACATAAGTAAGAGGAGAGATAGACTTTGTTCATCGGTCAGAAGTCTTAATATTGTTGAGATTTGAATTTTCTTTACCTTGATCTATACATTCAATACAAACACAATAAAAACCTCAGCAACTATATTTTAGAAATTTATCAGCTGGTTTTAAAATCTGTGTAGCAATGCAGAGTCCAGAATAGCCAACACAAATTTGAAAAGAACAGTGTCAGCCAACTGACACTACTGATTTCAAACTCAACATATAGCTGCATCAGGACATCTTGGAACAGGCATAAAGGTAGTCGCTCGCATCAGTAGAATATACCTGAAAGTCTAAATATAAATTCATACATAGTCAGAGAACTAACTTCTGACAAAGGTGAAAAGGCAGCTCAGTGGAGAAAGGATAGCTTTTTCAATAGGTGATATTATCTACTATTAATAAGTATTATCTATTATATTAAAAAGTCCTGTGTGTTTAATTGTTACAACTCTATGTGGAAGGAATTACCACTATACCCATTTTCAATAGGAAAACTGATGGTTACCTAACTGCCCCAACATCCTAGTATTCCAAACTAGTAAGTGATAGATTTGGCATGTGAACTCAATCTGACTCCGGAATTCATATCAGGACAGCGTAAACAGGAGGTGGCACAGCTCTAACAGTTTAAACAACTATTTTTAGGTAACTAACTGATGTAGCAAGAAAATAACATTGAAAGCTTTGTAGAAAGAAAGATTTTAAAATAATTTTCAGGGCTGGGGATATAGCTCAGTGGAATAAGCGCTTGCCTAGCAAGCGCAGGGTCCTGAGTTCGATCCCCAGTACTGCAAAAAAATAATAATAATAATAATTTTCAGTACTCTGGGAGTATTCACATACCTCAGTCATTCATTCAGTAAACTGAGTGTTAAGATATGCTTCTTTATATATCAATAACTGTACATGCCCACAATTGATATATTATAATAAAGTCACTGAAATTGTCTACTACAAATAAAATTTAAGGCTACCTTGGCTATATGTGCACTTTACTGTAATAAAATAGGATTTCATTGCTTTAAGAATGCATTTATTTTATAAATCCAGACTGACCATCTTCCACTCTCTTACTTCTGAAACTTGACTATACAAGACTGCATAAAATATATTTTAGTATAATAAAACATAATGCTGGTTAAACCACACACACACACACACACACACACACAGAACAAGTCTTTCCACCCAACTTGGCTGTCATCACAGCTCTGTATTAGAAAAGCTATGTACTAAAATTTAACGTATCAGAAACAGAGCTTGATGCCTCAAAATGGAGCTTATTTTATAAATAGGTAATAAAAATCCACTTCCCATTTAACTTTAAGGTTCTAAAATCCTATTCCATATATCTATAGAGTAATATGCGATGGGAGTTTTCTTAACCCAACTGTACTTAATCAACTCACCAAATTAAACAATGCTCTCCACACCCTCTACACACACACACTGATTGGTGACCAAATCTCACTGGATTCTTGCAAGTAGAGACAGCTCCTCAGGGTGCTCTTCCAATTAAACTGCCTGCTTACCAAGAGCCAATTGCATTCATTTCCAAATCTATTCATGCTGGTTATGTGTGTTCCCTTACCTATGTAATTTAATCAAGATTCTTTTCATATAATTTTTTTTCTTTTTAGATAGGATTTCACTATGTAGCCTAGGCTGGCCTTGAACTCACTGAAGTCCTCCTACTTAGCCTCCTGAATGCTGGGATTACAGGCGTGCCCCACCATGCCCAGCAAATCAGTATTATATAAGCCAATATAAGTGCAATATGAATGCAAGAATAGATTGTTCTATACAACCATAGTTGAATGTTTGAATTGCCTTTGAATCTAGTATGGGTAGGATAAGTGTAAAATTTTAAATTTTTTTTCATAAAATTATAGATTCTGGAAGAACTTTTCATTCATCAGACAGCTTTGACAGCAGAATCTTTAAATCTCTTGAAGAGCCTACTTTAAAAATCATGAAACTTGAAAATTTAGATTAATTGTATAGTCTGTGAAAGAAAGGTAACAGGAAAATCTAAAGGCAAAGATACACAGGCAAAGAAAAGGCCATACATACAAGACTGGTTAGAGTATGTGTTCATGCATCTTAAATTTAAATAAAAACATGAAAAATTACATCTATTGTTATTCCTCTAACTTATTTTTTTCAGTTTTATTGAGATGTAATTGATTTTAAAAGTATATATATATATATATATATATATATATATTCAAGCTGTACAATATATTTCAAAATATATATCATTGAAATCATCATCAAATCTAGTTACAGGAATATTTTCTGTTATCGTAATTTACTGTTTAACTTAACCCATGAACTGTTAGTTTTAAGAGGTAGAAAAAGAATGCTTCTACTTAATTGATGCCTCCTGGGCCAGTATAAATCAAACTGCACATTATAATTTTCTCCTCTCTTCCCTTATAATCACATTTCATCTAATCCCCTTGTTTCTTGCCCAACCACAGTCCCCATAGGCAACCAGCACCTCCTTGGTCCAATACAGTGGTACTGAGACTTGATAAAGAGCCAGAGCTTTTTGTGGCATTTTTCCATAAATACCAATTTCCCCAAGAGCCTGTCTCCAAAGATATGTGGACAGACTAAAAGAATCCACTATCTGTACAAAGCTTTCTGGATGTTTCGCACCTTCAATATTTGAGAGTACCACCCAGTCACACTGAAGAATCAATAACAAACAGTAGTTTTAAAAGCCAGTTGAGGGATGGAGATATAGCTCAGCAGCATAAGCACTTGCTTGGCAAGCCTGGGGGCATGAGCTCAATTTCTAGTACCAAAAAAAGTAAAAAATAAAGAAAAAGTAAAAGCCGTCTGGTGAACCAAGTATGGTAATGCATGCCCATAATCCCAGTATTCAGGAGGCTGAGGCAGGAGGATCACTGCAAGTTCAAGGCTGGCCTGGGCTACAAAGTGGGTTTAAGACCAGCCTGAACTGTACACCGAAGCTTTGTCTCAAAAAAGACAAAAAAGGGAAAAAAAAAAGCTCTCTGGTGAACAAAATGATATAGATATATGTAATTCACGTTTTTTGGTTTTTTTCAGTTTTTTTTTTATTAGTGCGTATTTGTCTTACACAATGACTACTGGGGAGCTGGTGTGCAACACACTTCTTTCATTTTCCCTCCTCTCCCCTCCCCCGTCCCCTCTCCCTATCCCCTCCCCCTTCCCTCCTTGCCTCCCCGCTCCCTCCCTCCTTTGCACCCCTCACCTTTTGCAAAAGATCTGCCTCTCTTTCTCTTACTATCTTTTATTTTGCTCTTTATATTTGGGGTTTCTCGTAAGAACTGGAAAGGGGAAAGTCTGCTCGTCTCAGATTGCTGGGCTGGAGGGTAAGGCAGGGTCTCTTCTGTAATGCAGGCTGACCTTCAATCTTCTGTAACCCAGGATGGCCTCAAACTCCCAGCAATCCTCCTGCCTCAGCCTCTCCAGCGCTGGGATCACTGGTGAGTGCCACCACACCCGCCCTGTTAGTCCCGATTTTAAGATAGTACTGTATTCCATAAAAGTTGCGGTGGATTTTCTTTCACATGCAAACTACAAATAGTCTTTTAAACTTTTAACTGCGACAAAACCCTTCCAGTGAAACCTCACTGGAAAAAAAAAAAAAAAAAAAGCAACAGAGACCTTTTCAATCCTGCTGGTAGTCAGAGAGCTTCCCGTCCAGTGGGTGGCCCTCTCTTCTCTTGTAAAGGCCTTTAAACAGCTACTTGGAATCCCTAAGGAATCACAAGCAGCATTTTTTAAAACCATGGACATAACGAAACCCTACAAGAAAAGGAAGTCCTCTGAGGGTTGAAGAGTATGTGTGACGAGCCGCTAGAGATTCCAGGGACCACACAGCAGCCAGAGAGGAGCACCACATCCTCGGGGCCTAATACGAAGAAGCGCTTGCTACCGACTATCCAGCCCGCCTCCACCTCCTGCTTTTTGCTTTTTGAGGATTTTGATTCTGCGCAGATCCTGCCTGCCGGGCCATCTTTCTCATGCCAAGTCCCCAAGTCAGGTGCCCGAAGAATCTAATGGATAGGCTGTGTCTTTGAGAGTAGTGTTCCTGTGTCAAGACACCTTATGTGTTAGGGATTAAACGATGGAAAACTGGGTAACTTCAGCTCAGCTGCTGCACCCTGGCACACTTTGGTAGTGGTGCCACAGCAATGAGGTCACACTATATAAACTATCATGACATATTCATAAAGGATCACTTTAAACTGATTGTTTTCAAAAGGGGGTTGTAGGTGACATTTCCTCAGGTCATCACGGCAGGACCCTGGGGTATCAGAATCAGTCAATACAAATTAAAACCTTAAGATATTATAAGTAATTATAATAAAGTTGCAAGTCCATACATATCTAAGCACATATTAACCAGAGTAAAGTGAGAAGCAAAGGAGGAAAGGTGTAAAAGAATAACTGTCAGTTTTTATAATGGAAAAAATTCCCCCCATTGTAGGTCACAACTGCAATGCAAATACTTTTTTAAAATATATATTCATTTAAAAAGAAAAATCCCTTTCCATTTATTTTTACTCTCTTATTAGGAAAATTCAGCTATTTTTGAAATGAAGAAAAAATTGCAAGCACACATTATGAAATATGACTAATCTTGGGACTCACTGACCACTTTAGTGATTATGAAAACTATGAACTATTTTAAAAAGCAGATTTTTCACTGTTCTTCATTAAGGTCTGATTACCTCGCCCATTAGCATTTCGCTCTTTTATTATTATGATTGTGGAGCACTCTAGATGTTACCACTAATGGGTGAAGAAAGTTGACGTGGTTATCTTGATTAACTCATCAATAATCATTTGGAATAATTTTTCTTCATTCAGTGGATGGATCATCTACCTGCCCTGTAACAGTTGTGTACATTGAGGTGCAAGAAATTAGCATAAAAATCACCTACCCTGGAGAGCGAGTTTCCACTGCTAATGCCACTTAAAGTTAGGTCAGACCAACACTTGATGGTCTTGTTGAATGAGTGAGAAAAAGAAATATGATTCCTTGGCCACTTTCTCCACGGTGGTGCTGGACATGCATCTGTTCATACTGAGGCTCCCACGCATACACCGAAGAGAGGCAGGATGGTGAGAGCATTCTTCAACCCTCCTTCTCGCAACTTTGTTTTTGATAAGCAAAATATTGAGCAGCTCTTATAAAACAGTGTAATAGTAACTCCCTATAAATAAAACATTGCACAAGTGTATTTTTCTACACTTTTTTCCTTTGATAAAAAGAAAGAATGGAATTGACATTTTAAGTGGGTTTTACCTAGTTTCAGATCTGGCTCTATAAAATCTTGCTTCTATGAGGTTTCTTAGGGACCCACTGATCTAATTCACATTACCGTATAATCCACCCAAAGAACTGCGGTCAGTAAAGGGGAAGGCAGTCTCCCACCCAGCTCTTCTGACTTAAGTCCAATAGTTGCTTTTCACAAGACATCATGACTGCAAATGCCCTGAATCTGGCCTGGCTCCAATGCCAGAGTGTGGAAAAGGTGGATGGGAGAGAGAGAAAATTCCAGATTATGTCTCTCCCTGCAGTACAGCTAGTGGCCATCTCTCTGTAACCAGCTCATTTTGGTTGGCCTCTGCGCTCTTCCAGGAGCTAAGCCAGTTAGCCAAGCCACAGCCTTACCTTCTCAGGCCTCGGCACTGTGGGCCCATTTGCTTCCAGGTCCAGGTAAGAGTGTCAGTACCGATTGACATACACTTGTAGGATCTGGTTTCTGGTCATTCTCTTAGTCAGTTGATGGAAGGAAATGATAGCCAGTCCCAAACCACTCACTTGTTCAGTTCCACCTGGACAGGATGTTTTCAGAGCGATTCAGTTCTGTGCCCACGTCTGAATTGTAAACTCTGACCAGACATCTCACAAACAGTTGCCCTCACTTACAGCAGGATGAGGTGTGAGTGGCTGACAGACATCACACAGCAACTGATACTGATCTGGATGACTCTATATGTAATCAGAAATCCACAGTGCCGGGACTTCAAGGCAAGAACTATGCAACAGGTATAATGTGAGGTATGTATCAATCTAAAATTGTGTCATTATCACATTAAAAAGTAAAAAAGAGGCAACACATGAAATTAATTTTAATATATTTCTCCACCCATTATATCCAAAAAATTATAATTTCAAGTGCAATCAACATAAAAATGACTGATAAAAATGACACTCTTTTATTTGAACTAAACCCTCAAAATCCAGTATATATTGCTTAGAATTTTGTTGTTGTTGTTTTGTTTTTGAGACAGGGTCTCGCTATGTAGTTCAGGCTGGCCTTAAACTCACTTTGTAGCCCAGGCTGGTCTTGAATTTGCAACAATCCTCCTGCCTCAGCCTTCTGAGCAGTGGGATTAGAGGCATGTGCCACCACACCCAGCCCCAGTATATACTTCATGCGTACAGAATATTTCAATTTATATGCTGAGAAATAATTTATCTGATTTAGATTTAACAAAATTTATAATTACAAGATAGATGCTAATATCTGAGTTATTCCAAGCATACTGAAATTTTCCAATCATTGAATCAGATTTTTAAAAATTTTATTTTTAGAGATAAAAGAACCAAAACATTAGCAAAACACAGACATAAACTTGAATCAGATATTGAAAAATCACTTTCACTAAATACAGTAACATCTCAGTTCATGAATGCTTCTGTTCGTGAATGATTGGGTTCCCACACAGAAGTGTTCAGCAGTGTTTCTCTTCTGTGCATGAACTCCACACTGGGTGATGAACAACTATGGCCATCTTCCCCAGAATCATGGAATGAATTAAATTCGTGAACCGAAGTACCACTGTAGTTGCATCCATGTCAAATGTTTATCCTTTTTTAAAGATTTACTTTGATGTTGAAGCAAAAGTATTACCAACTTCAAAGATACATCTGTCCAAAATTAAATAAATTCAGTTTTTTTCTGTGTCCACTCAAGATTATTAACATCAAAATTTTAAAATACTTAATTGCTGGGCACAAGGAGGCATGTCTGTTTGCCCAGCTATTTAGGAGGCTGAGGTAGAAGGATCTTGAGCTTGAGACCAAACTGGGCAACATAACAAGACACTATCTCTTTAAAAAGAAAACATATTCAATAAATTGAAAGCCAATATTGAATTTATCAATATCATCAAAGTATTCAACTTTTCCTTCTATTGTTGGAAGCCAATTTTCAAGAAAATATTTCATATGTTGTATATTGATTCATTTCATAAAAATATGTAAATAATCATTACTTGTAGTTTGAAAAGTTTCATCTCCATATGAATTGCTGTCTGGCTAGGTCACAAATAAAGCTTTCTAGCTCTGTGTGGCAGTGCACACTGTAATTCCAGCATTTGGGAGGCTGAGGCAGAAGGATCACTGCAAGTTCAAAGCCAGCCTGAACTACATAGTGAGACCTTGTATAAACAAACAAACAAACAAACAAACAAACTGTCCTTTCCTAGAGCTTCAAATTTAGCTCACTTATATGCAACATGATACTGTTGAGGAAATATAACTTATGTTGCCGTTATTTGCCTTAGATAATTGAATATTTGGCAAACATTCCTTTTTGTTTCAAGAAAATCACAGTGGAAAGTACAGCAAATCTGTGAAGCTGTTCCACAACTCAGTCAGTATGCATCGGCAAAGAACACAAGATCATTAAATTCATTGTCTTTTATTCTTTCAACAGTTCCATAAACTGCAAATGACTTACAGCATTTGCACCTATATATCAAAGAATTTGAACAACTCTATCACAACCATTTCATAGACTCTGCATCAGCAAACTGAGAACAAATGTTTTCAATATATATTACATAAGGGCAACATTGTGCCTTAGTTTAAAACTCCAGTAAATTTGTATTTCAATCTGATATAGTTGAAGCATCATCCATCATGATAAAAGCTAATTTTTTCAAATCCAGCTTACATTCTCTTTGGCAGATAAAAAAGACTAAAAAATGCATACACCTCAACTTTAAGGGGAAGCACAAATTTACAATATTTCTGTAAATGTCTAAGTGCTTTGAGAAAAATGTATCCACAGTATTAATTGGGCAGTATCTCCTATGTTGCATGGCATCAAAACTTCTTGAAACTTTTATAAACCTTGACTCAACTTATCTTTTATACTGTTGAATATTCACATTCGGGCAATTATTCAGTGACTTAATTTCTTTAAATTCATTAATTTCAATTTATAAAATATTTTATCCATTGTCTTGGTTATTTTTCTTTCATTGCTGAGACAAAATAGCTGACCCCAAAACTTAAAGGAGGAAAAGTTTATTTAGCTCATAATTAGTAGAAATTTCAGTCCATAATCAGCTGGCTCCAAGGCAGGGTGGCATGGCTGAGAGGGAGCACAGAGGAGGAACAGCTCATGGTGGGCAGAAGGTTACAAAGCCATAAAGGATGAGCACAGCTCTTTTAGCCCTTAAATCTTATCCAGGATGCTTAGGGTGGGCAGCATGCACACCCTTATCCTAGTGCCCTTGATCCCAGCGGTGCGCCATGAGTCAATCCCAGCATCCCTCACTCTAGAGAAAACTCCACTTATGACCCCAGGAGGTTTTGGGGGAGACATCTAAACACAATCCATAACACCTACCAAAGCAATAAAGTTCATCATAGGGGAAATACATTGCTTCAATTTTTAACCCCCCCTTTCTTATTAGTATATGTCTGTTGTACATAACAAATACATTCATCATGGGGAATGGGTACACACCCACGGTCACATCTTGATTTTTTTTACCCCCCCCCTTACCCTCCCTTTCACTCCATCCCTAGGTCCCCACAAAGTCCCAAGTAATTAAAATTAAGTAGAAGTAATAATTCTGCTCTCAATCATCCTACCCATGTCAAGGGCTCCGCAGCCAAAGACGGTGGTCCCAGGGGAGAGTGTAGTCTCGGAGCTACTTGGATGCATGTAGCTTGAGAACAAGCAATCCGTGTTTGTTGTTGTTGCTTGTCTTTTTAAAAAATAAATTTACATTTCAGTGCAAACTTAGAGGCCCTAATGGTTTTTCTAAGGCCCTCCCTTGCTTCTCTGGAAGAGGATCAGGAGATATCTGAAATCATAGACATAGCATCAAGCTCTCTCTGGATTCATGGAAAGGAACAAGAAAACATTTACACCCACACCTGTGCATTCTACTTTTAGAATATTCAGAATTGCTTCCATCACCTCTAAAAACTGTGAAGTAAACTGTAAAAAATGTGCATTTTGTTCACTTATTAAATTAGTGAAAATCTTTTTCATTCTCCTAAATACTGAGTCACTTGTTCTGCTGACAGGTGGATGTGCAGGTCCTCTCCGCAGCTCTGGTTCCCTGCTTCCAGCTTAAGTCCAGCTTCTCCTTTATCTTGAATTCTTGTGGCCTATGCCTCACCTATAAACAAGAGCTAAAAGTTTCTTAATAACTTCAAAAAACAAAAAAAAAAATGAACCTAATATTCAGAATTATAATACAATTCAAAATTTCAATAATATGCAATAATACATTGCTTATAATACTGAAAAACTAGAAACAACTCAATAGTAGACAGTCAAATTTTGGCATATATATCCACACAATAGAATGCTTTTAAAATTTAGAAATGATAAAGTAAATAAATTTGTTGGCATAGTAAGACAATGTACTAAGTAGAGAAGCAAATTTTGAAAAAATATGTACAGTATGAAACCATTAATATTTTGAAATGAGTGACTACATGATATGTGTATATGTGTCTTTAAACATCAGGGTTTGACATTTAACATGTTTTTTCTATTCCTTTAAATCTCACCCTTCACATGGGCATTTTTATTTTCTTCCTTTTTTGCCCTTTAAATAATAGGAAAGCATGTTGCATATTTAAAAAACATAACGTTTATTCTTAGTGTTTAAAAATTCCATATCTACAGTTTCTACAACTGTTTTTTTTAGTTATTTCTAAATTGCTCAGGTAAGAAATTTAACCACTTTTATACCTAGGTTTATCTAGGAGTCGGCCATTCACCCTCTCTGGCATTTAAAATCACCAAACAAAACAGAACACGGTTCAAAATTTTCCCCCATGCTGTAACAACTCTGCTCCATGCACGAGGCAAGACTTTGATAGTTTCAGGTGTAGCCGGCCATCTCCCAGTGCTTCACGCCTCTTCTGAACCCAGTGTGAATGGTCAAAGCAGAGAAAAATGCTTTAACAGGACTGAACCAGAATTCCATGCAGGTGACTGACGTTTCTCAAAGCCAGTGTGACCCCCTCTTGTGAGAAACCCACTCTTGCTGGGCGCATGAGTTCCAGACCTCGGGCTCCCTCTGTGGCACGCCCCTCAGTTCTCTGTGTTACAGGCAGAGACTAAAATCTTCCTTGTTATCAGTGCTTCATCTCATGACTGAAAGGAGTTTCTTAACCAAAAGGCCCTGCTCCCATTTTGGACAAACCTCAGAAACCAGTTAAGGAGGACATCTGTGGGTGATAAAGGAAGCGATCACATCATTTGACAACAGAATGCCAGCCCTTCAGGGGGTTGCAGCCCTGTGCAGAAGGATGAAGGACATGCCTGTGACCTGTCTTAGGCCAACTTACCTGTAAACAACCGCAGATTGTGCGGAACACACTGGATTCTCTAAATGCTGAGGGAAACAAAACAAAGGTGAGGCAAGATCAGTACCAAAGCTGGGTATTGAGCTGGGAGCCCTGAAACTGGCCTTACCGTGGATGATTCTTACATACAGTCTCAAGGAAGTCAGCTGTGTCCCAACAGAAATCCCTGCTCTCTGGATGCTGACACTCAGCTGAACAATTCCTCTGAGCTGGAGCTCTGAAAGCTACTGTGAAATTGGCAATGTTAATAGAAAGGGTCAGATAGGTTAGCATTCATGAGTTTTATTATGTGATTATTAGTTAGTTGGCCGGTCACTTTGTTAGCTCTGAGAGAGAGGAATCCAAATGAAAACACCTTGATGGAGAGAGGGCCCACTGAGAGCACGGTACACTGGTCCAGAGGGTGCTCAGGGTGGGACAGAAAAGAGGAACAAAGACGGCCCAGGACCCAGGGCCGGGAGAGAGCCAAGAGATCCGCAAAGCCTGTTGAGAGCCCTGGGGAATGAAGCCATCAATGGGCGGCAGAGACTGGAGGGAAGGAAAGGCGTGCCCGAGCCTGCTGGAGGCATTTAGGGTTCACGGGGCCACTGTTCTCCAGCCCAATTAAAGGCCTCCGGCTCCCTGCCTTCCTGGCGGTGGTTTCCCCAGACAGAAGCGGCTTTGTTACTGGGGGAGCACCGGGCCGGAAGCCGCTGTGAGTGTGCGGACGTCCTGGTTGCAGCCTTTCTCCTCTGAGTGCTTACCGGGACCTCTCGGTCCAGGGCCTTTTATCCCCGTGTTTCATCTGACTCTCACTGAGTATATTCTGTAATGGGCTCAGTCAGCGGCCGCCCCTGAGGAATCGCTCCTTCTTGATCTTTTGCTCTTCAATCCCTTTTTTGTACCATCTACAATTTATAATTAATGATTCAGCTTACAAATTTATCAAAGGTCAAAAGTCAAATGGTCCAAACTGTGTATCACTGAAAAGGGCCGTTTCTTGCCTTTCCCATCCCACCCAGCTGGAACCACATCCATCTCGGAGTGATTTTTTTTCTCTGCTTCACCCCAGATCTTTACTTAATGTGAATAGCACCCTATTGCCTCTTGACTCATCTGTTTTAGACGTTACCTGCTGACTTTTTCAAATGTTTCGGTTCATACAAAATTATTGTAGCTATTTGCAGGGTATAGTGTGATATCTCAATATATGTATACAACATGTAAGGATCAAATCAGGGTGATTGGCATATCCATCACCCCAAAATTTATCACATCTTCATATTAGGAGCAGCCAAAATCCTTTTTTTTTTTTTTTTTGCTATTTTGAAGTGTATAATAAGTTGTTAACTTCAGCCACCTAACTACGCAATAGATTGCTAGAAATTATTCCTCTGATCTATTGTGTTTTTGTACCTGAAACCAACCTGTCTCTTTTTCCCTTCGCTCCTGCTCTCCCAAGTTACTGACAACCACTGTTCTGCTCTCTCCAGCTGTGAGGGCAATTTTTTTTTTTTTTTAGGTACCGGGAATCAAACCCAGGATCCTGCGCTTGCTGGGCAGACCCTTGTGCCACTGAGCTATATCCCGGTAAGGGCAATTATTTAGCCTTAGATCACCCACACTTGTGCTTTTGTGCTGGTTTATCCTGCTCAGTAAGTGTAAAGCCCTCCAGTTTCATCCATGTTGCTGCTGACTTAGGATATTAGCTTTCGCCAGTACTCCTTACCCACCTCACCCTATCAGTCAGTTGCTCCACAGTTGCTGAGTAACCCATTTGGTGATTCTAGTTACTAAGATCAGGTAAATACCACGTGCTGTGGCGTAGTATGATTGCAGTAGTGTACTATGATTAATTACATCTTTCTTGACTTTTTTGCTTTTTCTGCAACAAACAATTGTCTTGTTTGCCTAATTAAAAAGATACGGCCATCTTCCTAGTGTAAGAATCAAAAGAGTAAACAAAATCTGAAAGGCACAGTAGATACTGTGACAGGGAAAGAAACTGCTCAAAAGAAAAGAACAACTGGGATGAGGGAAGGGAGAAAAGAAAGAAGGGAAGGAAATATACATATATATACACACACACAAGATAGCTAAGATAATTTCTATTGGTTTATTGAAAGGAAAAGTTAATTCTTAATTTTTTGAAAAATTTTGTATGCCTGTACCTGGGCATCTGAACACTACTTTGAAGATAACAATATGCATTATAATAACCATTGTTGATTTCCTATCATCTTGTTTTGAAATTGTACCATTTTTAAATGTTTTTAAAAATTTTTTATTCTCTTTAAAATAAAAAAATTAAATATGAACTACTTCATGAATGTATGTATCCCTCCTGCACAAAGCCCAGGTGGAGCTTCCTTCTCTCTTTTGGATTCTCATACACATGCAGCCCAAGTAGGTACAGCGGGGTGCACTGAATCTCCATGTTCAGTCCTTTTTTTGAATCTAGACAGCTATTTCCCTTTCATTCAAACCCCCAAAATCTACAGGTCCTATATGACAACAAAATTTACCACAGGTGACAGGACCAACTGGGAACTGGTGTGCTACTCTAGTAAATATGGTACTCTAGAAGTGTTTCACATTTGGTTTGCTGTCCATGATCTTATGCTGTACGTGGCTTTGGCCAAACTTTTGCATATTTTGTAGTAAGTCAAAGTTTACTTGCCACACTTTGACACAATCAGCAAGTACACATGTCGTGTGAAAGAGAACCAGCCATCCACAATTACCTTCAGGAACATTTCTGCATGTGGTAACTAACTGTATGTCTGTCACCTGCAGGCAAGGCCTGTAGAAACCCTGTCTTTCTGGAAGGTAAGTTTAGAAATAAGGAAAGCGTTGATTAAAATTTAAAAGGAAAATAGCTTGTCACAAAGCTGAGGTCCTCATTCAAAGCTTGTTGGATCTTATTTTACACACTATTCTAAGGAACACAGGTGTGTGTGTGTGTGTGTGTGTGTGTGTGTGTGTGTGTGTGTGCTCACAGTATTAAGCAACAACTTAGAAGTGGCAGCAAAGTATAAAGGGTGGAGAAGAAAATTCACTCTGACCCGAAAACAAAAGCAGCTCAAAATCAGAGGTGGTTATGATCTGCTATCAAAACAAATTAGTAAATTGGAATTTTTGTGCTACTCAAACAAGGCACTGTAGACCGTTCTTGTGTCTTACAGAATGATGTGTTCATCAGAAATTTTACCAAAAGGCTTATAAAAATAAATTTGAGTTACAACAAAGGGATTTGTTTCATTCTTTGCCAACAAAACCTCGAACATACGTAATCTGCAAATGTTTTGCAGTATTTTCTTCTAGGGTTTCATGTCAGATATGAGAAGTCTGAAAGGTTGGCATCTTGTGAAGTAATCAGAAGAGATTTCCAGTTACGAAAAAGCCGCTGGCAGCATTTCGTCCAAACAAGCTTGCTCCTCCGTTTCCGCCCCTCCAGGGTCTCTGCAGAATCAGGGGTCCGGCTTGCCCTCCCGCGGATGCCCTCCCACGGAGACCGTGCCACGCGTGTGCAGAACTTCCCGGGCCAGCGGCCACCCTGACACCCTCCGAGCGAGTCCCGTTACAGTTTGCTGTCCCACGGATGGCAACGTTCACGCAACGCCGAGTCAGCCCCGCCTGTAGGATTCCCGGGCAGAGGACCCCGGCCTCGGTGGCAGGCGTGGCGCAACTGCCAGCAGACACAGCCCGGGTCCACTCCAGATTTGACGCGGAGGCCGTGGCTTTTTTTGTAGGCAGACCTTTCCACCCAAAAACCAAGACCGCTGCCGCCTAAGCCTATGTCTGCTGCGAGGAATCTGAGGGCTTCCTCCTCTTCCCTTGGCAGATACCAAAGGCTCTGGACACTGTGAGCGCTTCCGTGTCAGCTGTGACGAAAATCAAGAGCATCACCTGTGGGTCCCTCTGGATAACACAGAAAACGGCATAAGCCGTTTCAAAGCAACTGTTGAATAAATCGGGGTAAGTAATGGAATTCTAATTTAAGATAGGTTATCTGCTCCAGAAATCTTCTGACAAGTCGAATACTCACTTCACCTAACGTCTCTCAGATTAAAGTACTGAGAGGGAGGTTTCCTTTGGAATGTTTACCCTCCTGCTCTAGAGGTAGCCAGCACACATCAGTCACTGCTCCAAACGCCTCCCACAGACCACCCCATTTACTCCTTGTCTGCCCTCTGATGCTGAGAACGTTGAAGGGTTTAAAATGCTTCTGAGTGGTAGGAAATTAACAGTGGTTGTTGTATTACTATTGGTATCTTCAAAGTGGTTTCTCAGGAAAACAGATAGAGACATGCAGTATTGACCAAACAAGTAATCATTACCTGTTCCTCTCAGTAAAGCAATAGAAGACAGTAGCACCACTTTGTAACTCTGTATTGTCTGTACAGTTCTCATGTTATTTTGTAAATGGATGTCTGTTTGTTAATGTTTTCTTTTATTTTTAAAATAAAAAAATAAAATGTTACTAAAATTGAGTCATTCTCTGCTTTTTCAATCAGGAATTTTTCGGTTGTGAATAGATTTGGTTACTCATAGCACAATGCTTAGAAAATAGTGGCTTATTTAAGTTTCTCTTTGTCATGCAACGGAAATTCCACGGGAGGCGCTGCAGGGCTGGCACAGAAACCCCTCAGTCGTCGCTGGTATCATCTTCAGACTTGTTGCCTCATGACCCAAGATGGCAGCCCCCTCTCGGCCATCACACCTGCAGCACCACAGACTAGAAGTCTGCTGGCTGAGTATGCCTCCTTTCACAAGAAAACAACAGTATTTCCCAACTGCCTTATCAGGGTCATATCTCTTTGGCCAGAATGAGGTCTGTTATAGTGTGTGTCTGGCTGTCCCATTAAAGCCTCACATAGTCATGGGGCGGGGTTTTCAGAGACAGCTGAATCTAGAGTTTGTGATTGGTTCATTGTCCCATTGCTTGGGTTGGGGGTGTGAGTGCTACACCCGCCCTAGGGCAGGTAACCTGCATACAATATAAGGGAGGAAAAGAGGTTTGCTCCTCCCCCTCTCCTGTTGCTTTTGGTATCTTCCATCATGCGGAAGGTTGCCCCTGTGCTGCACTACCCTGTCTTGGATCCAGATGATTCAGATTTCAACCTCCACTAACTGAGCTAAATAAACTGTTCCCCCCTTAACTTTGTTGAGTATTTTGTCTCAGCAAGGAAAGAAAAGTAACTAAGATAAGGTCATAAGGCTACTTTCTTTACTCACAAGCAAATCTGGGGAATGTGGAGTTTGTGTTTTTAGGTCACACACATTACCATCACAGATATAATTGAGATTCCAAGTCTAGGCTATCAGCAGTGTCTCTGGAGTCTTCATATATAGGTAAATATATGGTAAATAATATGAATATATTGTGAAAATTGGAGAAAATCAGACTTTGTAGAAATAGTAGAATAAGGCCTGTTTTTATTTTAGTGTTGCCTTAGTGTAAAAAGTCCTAGAGCGCTTTTGCATACTTTGGTGCTAGATCTAGTTTCCCACATAACCACGTCTGATCGAATGACTGTTTTTGCACTGAGATGTCACCAGATACTTTCACTAACAGGATTTCTTATTAGTGATTGTGCAAATCTTTGTTATACAAAAAGGTTTTCAAAAAAGTACCAAGGGGCTGGGAATAAAGTAAGTAGACTACACGATGATAACCAGGAGTAACCTTGAGGAAAATGATACTATTGAATTTCAGGAAGAATAAATGACACAATGAGTATTTGCAGTATTTTTATTTTTAACCTCATGTGAAGGGAATTGCTTTCCCAAGATGTGACTATCTTCTACATATATATTAAACATAATTCTTATAATTACAATAGAAAGGAAAGCTTTAAACACTGTGGCATAAGTTAGATTTATCTCCTTTATCCAAATTTTTCTTCAGCTAGTAGGGGAAATATAATTCTTATAACTCCTAAGCATCTGGAGTCTAAGGATGCATGAGAGAACTCATTTTTTCTTTTCGGTACTGAGAATCAAACTCAGGACCTTGTGCTTGCCAGGCAGGCACTTGTCCTGCTGAGCTTTATCTCCAGCAAGAACTCATTTTTACCATTATCATGATGTAGTATAACTGCCCAGTAGTATTCTCTATAGAAAATGGCATAATAAAAATATGTAAATTTAACACCTTTAAATTAGTCAGAACTGGACAACTAAAAATAAGGAAGTGGGTATCACAGAAGATGGCTGCAATGCTGGGCCTTGTTTTAACTTCTTTAGCTTTGGATGGTTTTTGCAGAAGCATAGCTCGAGGGAGACCTCAGGGCCTCTAATTTCTGTGAGGTAGGCACACCTTCTGTGCCCTTCCCACCCCCACCAGGAGACCCTTCCCTCTCTGTTCAGCCTCATGGGCATCATGCCATTCTGCAAGGCCACAGAAGCCCTTCTCTGACACCTTTGCCTACTACTTTCTCTTTCCCCATAATCTGATGGAACTCACTATAATAGTATGTGGTTGCCTGACAGTGCATCACATGAACTTCTACTCTTGAGAGTGAGACACGCATTGATTACTTTGCCAGGTCACCAGGAGTTGCACTGGAAAGTTCCAAGCGACCCAGGATGTGAGGTTGTGCTACTTGTGTGATCCAGTGGCCTCTGACATCAAGCAATGATACATTCCCATCACTACCGGAGGGTCAAAGTGATCAAAGTAAACTCCGGGCTCTTTCTCAGAATTCATTTGTCTTTCCACAGTGTATCAGAACATCACAGTGCACTTGAAGAAAGCTGCCTTTCTGGGTTTTCTCCTCCCTGACCACTTTTCACCAACACCTGTACAGATGCTCATGATGGGAAGTAGATGCCGAGCGATCTGCTGGGCTCATGAATCCGTGAAGGGGAGGATGCTATCCTGGCAGCCTTGGCCTGGGCACAGTTACTCACCCCTTAGCATAGTGCAAAGCTGCTTGGCCAGCAATCTCGCTTGTCATCTGTCACCAGCCAGAACATGGTTTTTGGATATACACTAATTTTACAGGGCCCAGACCTTCATCAAAGTTCAAAACTTCACAGTTTCAGCCAAGTCCTCGTGGAATCATTTGAACTGATATGGGACCATTTTGGAGGAAAGCTGTGCACTAGGTTTGCAGGAATCGTGGTGGCCTATTTCCATCCACACAGCTAATATTTAAGTCTACCTATGCCCACAAATCCATCCTTCTAATTTTTTGGGGCAGTGTTTCACCATTCAGTCCAGGATGACCTTGAACTCACTTGGTAGTCCAGGCTGGCCTTGAACACATTATTTAGCCAGGCTGGCCTCAAACTCTCAGCAGTCCTCCTCAGCCTCCTGAGTGCTGAGATTACAGGCATGGGGCATCGTGCCGCGCTGTAGGTTTGTTAATGCAGGAGTGAGTTTTGTATAAAAGTATGAGTTCAGCCCCCTCTTGCATACACTTATATTCATTCTCATATTTTCTCTGCCCCTCTTTCTCTCTCTCTCTCTGCCTCTCTCTCCCGCCTCCAGAGAGATGATGATGCAATAAGAAGGCCTTGCCCAGCTATTAACCCCTGATCACGAATGTTCCAACATCCAGAACTATGCAAAATAAATTTCTGTTTATTAATTATGCAGTCTCAGGTATTGTGCTATTGCAACACAAATGGACAAAGACACTATGTGAGCGCTCTCCCGTGAATACAATACTGGAAGGATTTTATCCTTTCCAACAAACTGGCACACAACCTTTTGTGGGATATCGGAAATGGAACTCAGGACCTCACACTTGCCAGGCAGAAGCTGCCCCACTGAGCTACATCCCCAGCCCGCACAAAACCTTTCACCAGCCTGTGGCATCTGCATGACCCTTCACATTTCCCTCTGGCTGCTAAGAAGTATAAAGTCAAGTTTTACACATAGTAGGTTTCCTTAAACTCAGGGTAACTTCTAGTCCTTAATCTCTGTTTTAATGGTTCTGCTGTGTCTGTAGCATTTGCTGTGTAGTGTCAGATCTTTTTATATTGTCAAATGTTCTTTTAGATATTATAAATGTTAAATAAGTAAAACAGACAGGGCTTCCCGTTTTTCATCACTGTTGCTGTCTGTCTTTCCTTTGCGGCGGACTAATGTTTTAGAAACAGAAACTCACTGCTACATCAGAAACAGTTTTCTCACTGCTACATCATTCCGGTGCCAGTCAGAGTCCTGCAATGAACAGCTCTGGATTAATGATACTAAAGCTAATTAACTCAGCCAAAACAGAAACAGTGTAGTATAATTCCAGTGTTTTTAACTTAACTAACTATAAAGATAAAACGTTATATTAATGGATCTTATGACTGAAAACAAACACAAAATAAAGTTCAGTCTTTCTAATAGTCAAAGAACTACAAACCAAAATACTGAACTATTCTTGGACTGTACAATTAGCATTTTTTTTAAATGACAAGTTACATGCCAGCAAACATGCTGAGAAATATGATATTCCATTGAAGGTAAATATGAGCAACCTTTCTAGAAGAAAAGTCAGCAATATGGGTGAAAAACTTTTCAAATGTGTACCTTTGGGCTGAGGATGTGGCTCGGTAGTGGGGTACTTGCCTAACACACACAAAGCCCTGGGCTTTGTACATAGCAGCTCACACACACACAAAATTCATCTTTGATGCTTTAATTATATGGCTAAGGATTTTAAGAAAACAAAAATGTACAAAGAAAATAATGTTCAAGAGTGTTTATCACTGTGTATTTGACAATAACAACATTGGAAATAACCTATCAAACAATGGAGTAATAAAAATTGATATAAAAGTTGCAATTTGTCAACATCTCTATATACCTTCTATTTAGTGATTTTTTTGCCTAGGAATTTACCCAAAGAGAATATGTGAAATGTACATATAAAAAGATACCTATTTTCACATTATGTAATAGGTTCAATTTCAAGGAGTTGGATAAATAAAACATGAGACCTTCCTGGGGAATACTAGGCAGCTGTTAATTTGGGGTTGTAGAAAAATTCACTAACATGGGAAAATGAAGACCCTAAATTATTTAGGTACACATATCTCCACAATAGCACTTATCATATGTACAGTGTTTGTAAATAAAAGTTACGTGGTAACTAAGCTTTTTAAAAGTATATCATTTAAGTATATCGTTGTGCTTTTCCAGTTGTCCACAATGAATAAGAATTACTTTTAAAATCAGAAAATCTTTCCAAGTACTCAGTGATGGCTCTAAACCCTGCATATGGAAGAGCTAACAGGAAACTGTCAGAACCCCAAGCAGAAAGCTGTCCTCTCCGTGTGGGTGGGTGCTTTACATCCTCTGGGCTCAGGCACTGTGGAGAAAGAAGTTCCCGATGGTCTGTGTGGTACACGTCCCAAGGGGCTGAATCTTGTCAGGAAGCCAGGCTTGCCGAGGCAGCAGCCTTTTCTCACCTCTACAGCTATGCAGACCAAAGCCTGCTCTCCAGGAATTCTGGTTCTGACCTCCGCAAGGTCCAGCACCCCCTTGGGTTTCTCCCAAGGCCACCAACACTTCTGTCCAGAAAAGAGCCCAACTCCCAGACCTGAGGCAGGGAGTACAAGGGAAAAGGGCCCTATTTTGTTTTCATTTTGGGTGTTATGCTTAAATATGCCTCGAATATCTAGCCTGGGATATAGCTCAGCGGCAAGGTGCCTGTCTAGCAAGTGCAAGGTCATAAGTTCCATTCCTGGTACCAGAAATAAATAAATAAATAAACAGGCTTCTGCCTTGCCCCTCCCCCAAAGGACAACACAGTGTTTCCTGCTATATTTTGCAAATTATCGCAAAGCCCCAGATGAATCCTTCAATTTGGAAAGCATTACAGCACCTCTTAACACTGCAGAGAATTGCTCTAACTCATGTAAAGCACAGAAAAAAGTGGCACACTAACATTCAGTCAGCGCCTCCTGGGAGCCAGGCCACGCTTGGACTCCTCTTTCCACACCTCTTTGCCCTCCCAGTTACCCCAGGAAGCTGTTGCTGTGATCCCAGCAAACATCTAACAAATGACACAGAGGTTGGAGGGCAGGGAGGCAGTTGCCTGAGCCCAGATTCGAGGTGATGAGTTTGTAACTTGAACTGGCCCCAAAGTCACATTTTCCCCCATTTGTCAATGTCTGCCTTACTGGAGACTACAAGTCAGGCACTTCGTATTTTTTAAATGAAATTTTTAATGAAGGGAATGTCTTATAAGAGCAATTCAAAATTCTGAAGAAGAGTAAAAATAAAGGGGAGCTTCTGACAGAAGCATCCTAGAGGAAAATCGTCACTCAAGGTACTGTGACATACTGTCCAGCCAGGGCTTTCGCTGGGACCTGGGCAGGATGGCATGGAAGGCACTCTAGCATCTCACAACAGTAAAGGAAAGACACAGAGGCGGGTCCTGAAATTGTGCTGAGAAATGGTGAGCATCTGTGAGCACCAAAGCAATGGTAGAGACAGAGATCCAGCCCAGCCATGGAGAGGTCTGAGTTACTCAGTGGGCAGTTTTTGAGCAAGCAGAATTGTGCTAGAGACTATGTTTACTTAGGGGTATTTGGTCCAGTTGGTGTTTTTCTACATTTAATTCATAAGGGAAATTAATCTATATAGAGAAAGTAATAGATATCTTCAAAGATTGAGAGGGGTTTGTTTGGGTTGGTTTGGTTTTTATCCTCCTCAGCTTTTTAGTTTGTGGATTTGCTTAGCTAGGCTCCTAATTCTGAGACGTATCTGATGGTTTAGGGGGTTGGGCTCTGGGCTTCACATATTTTAATCTTTCATTATAGGCTAACTTACTTTAATATGGCGAGTGCAGATTGGTGGCTAAGATGTTTCAATCAGTCCGTTTGGTTAATGAGGAATATGGAGGTTGGTGAACGGGTAAATCTCTCAGTAACCCCCGTCCAGGCTGTGTCACTGTAACGTCCCCTCCTGGGATCAGTTCGAGGGGCTCAGTGTCTTTGGACAGAAAGCTGGGCTGATCAAAGCAAACCAGCAGAGACTTCAGTGGGAAGCAGAAAGGAAAAACGTACCTGAACACAAAAAACTGGAGAGATGAGTACGTGCTGCTTTCTCTGTGTTGTAATTCTTCAATGCTGCCTGACAATCAGTGCAATCTAATAAAAACCCTTGGGAAGCACACTTTTTCCTTAGCAGAAAATCATGAAATGTCAGAAACACACCAAGGCCTCTTCCATCTGGAAGAGGACAGGCAGGTGCACTTCCAGAAGGAACGCCCAGGAGTCGGACCCCAGGAGGAAGCAGGTGCACGGCTCGTCTATTGACGGTTCTCTGCTCCAGGGCGGCAGCTGAGGACTGAGTTGCAAACTCCACACTCACTGTTCCAGAGTAGGTGGTGAGCATCAGTGCTGGAAATGAAAGCCGAAAGTCAGTCAAAGCACAATGGCCAGCACTCTGGGAGGCTCAAGAAAGAGGATCTCAAGTTCAAGCCCGACCTGGGCAACTCAGTGACTTAGTGAGAGCTGCCTCAAAATGAAAAATAGAAATGGGCTGGTGTGCAGCTCAGTGCAAAGTCCCTGGCTTCAATCCCTAGAGCCACACACTCACGCACACACTCACACACACACACACTCTCTCTCTCTCTCTCTCTCTCTCTCTCTCTCTCTCTCTCTCTCTCTCTCTCTCTCACACACACCCCAGTTTTGACAAAAGACGAAGGAGGCAGCAAAGGCAGATGTCTCCTCTTCTCTCCACCCCCTCCCAAGCCCTCAGTGCCTCACATCTGAATCTCTTCGGTGCACATCTGGTTCATGCTCCTGTACCCTCTCCCACGCAAGCCCATCCACTGGCCCGCTGCTCCAGCTCCACGGCTCTGCCTTTCCTCCTGCCACTGGGGCTTCTCCGGCAGGTTCCAGAGCGGCACTAGCTACTGCTGTGGACCAGCCTTGGAGGCGTGAATTTGGAGAGGTGGATCCGAGATCACTCCTGCTCTTTACGCTGGACTAATTTGTTTCACTTATTTCAGTCACTAAACTTCCAGCTACAATTTCTTTCAGTTTTAAAATTTTTTGTCTTTTTGAGATAGGGTCTCACTATTCAGCTCAAGCTGGCCTTGAGCTCACTTTGTAGCCCAGGCTGGTCTCAGACTCACAATGATCCTCCTGTCTCAGCCTCCCAAGTGCTGGGATTACAGGCATGTACCACTATGCCTGGCCTACAGTTCCTTTTAAAAGAAAAGGAAAAGCTTTCACCCCCCAACAAAAAGTTTGAAAAGACTGTGGCCTGTCACCAGGGGCCTAGGTTCTCACTCGCCATCTGGTCCAGGGGCCTGACCATGCCGTTTTCTCCAAACCACTCCCCTGCCTACCATTTCTCAATCTGTTCCACGGGATCCCACCAACTCCTCCGTCTCCCACATCCTTTTCAGGACATTGCTTGACTTTTGCCTGTACCTTGTTCTGCGGTCGTTACAACACATCCTCCTTTCTCTGTGATTGGCAGTTCAGGCAGACCAGAGCAGGGCTTCTGGTAGAGACTGTCCGTGCTCACCTGTGGATCCTCCTCACAACACAGGGGCTGCCCTGCCTCCCCCTGCCTGCCCACACCCTGCTCACGCTGGCTCTGGCCACATGGGAGCTGAGCCCTCCTCTTCTGAAGCTCCTCCACCCCCTACTTCATTCCAGCATTTCCAGCAGCTCCCATCTCTGCTGACCTCCCCTCCTAGGTCTAACGCACATCTTGCCTGGTCCAAATGATGCAGCAGGGAACCATTTCTGTCCTGTCTCATCCTCTGCTTGTTGCAGGTGTTCCTTTGCCTTGCCTGCACACTCACTAAGACAATGGGGTGGGTTTTAACACTTCCGGTTAAAGGCAGATGGCCTGATTCCTTTTTGACAAATAACATTCCAAGGCCATTGGGTAAATCTGTTCCAACAGAAGATAATTTTCTCTCTCTGTTTTGTCAACTCCACCGGCATGCTTAACTGCTGCAGATAACTGTTACTAATGTTAGGAATACGTGTAAAACTATGTAGTAAAAGGAAAAGCTGTGGCACAACTGACCCCACTTCCTCCTTGATCACAGTTTTGTGGTTGTAAATAACGGAAACATTGGCATTCCAGGCAGGCACGTGGCAGGGCTGTCTGTAAGGACAGAACAGAGCATACTAAAGCCATGGGCACCAAATGAAGAGACAGTGGAGACAGTGAGGCCTTCTTAGAGCTGGGAGTGCAAGTCAGAGACCAAGACTATCCCAGTATCACCCTTTCTCTCCTACCTTGTGGCTTTTCGGCTCCCCCCACAACTTCAGAATGTTGTGCAAATGCTCGCATCTTCCTACAGTCCAGGGCTTGCAAACCTCAGTTCAGCACCAGTAGCTCCCTAGCCCGGACCCTCCCATTCAAGTCTCAAGAGAGGAGGCCAGAGGTATAGCTCGGTGGTGCACCAGCATGGGCAAGGCCCTGTGCTCACTGCCTGGGTTTCCTTTGAGCAGCGGGGAAGAGAGAGGTCTGAGGTTTAAACGGGACAAGATGAACGATCGGGAGAAAGGAATGTGAGGGAAGAGGCAAGTACTGGTCTCCCTGGTGGCATTTATGATTATCTGCAGCACACCGATAGAGCCTCTTTTGCTTCCTCATTACGCTGCTCTCCCAAAGATTGTTCCTAATTTCAAGAGTGTGGACAGAAGGGGATCAGCACCCTGGAACTCACCTGGGCTGCACTCAGTGTACCTCAGCGGTTAAAAGTGACACCAACAAGATGTGTCCCCAGAAGCTTCTCTTATCTATCCTCTTTTTTAAAAATCCTCCAAACTTAAATAGGCTTAAATTTTGTGTCCAAATTGGGATGTTCTCTTAAACTAACGAGCATGCATTCTTCTACTTGTATTTTGAGTTCATTAAAAATGCAATTTTCCTCTGGTTCTCTCAAAAGACTCATGCTTCCAGCCCATGAGCTTTCCCCAGTGAATATCTTTATATCATGGGATTTTTTTCACTGATGGACAAAATAAGGTTTCATGTTCCGTAAAGAATATATTGAGATATATGAGATTGGTGGCTGACAATAAGCACAATTATTTTGTCAGGTGAAAACTCCCAGCTATTTTAAAATTTTTATTAGGTTTCAATGTTGCTAATCTTATTTTTATTAAAACAAGTTAGAAAAAACTCATTGTTATATCATAGCATGATTGGACTGTGGATCTCCATTCTGTAATTTTTAAACACAGAAATTGTTCCCATGAAGTAGAGAACAAAAATAAATGAGAATTCCCACCAGGCCACTAACAAAAACATAGTCAAGCTGTGAAGTACAGAAATAAGAAACTTAATTAATTCTCCAGTAAAGAATTACAGACAACTAGCATTTTATGGACTGAAAGTGTATAACACCAAAACTAAACATTTTTGAGACTACTTTTGCCTTCAGTGATAATAAATTATTGAATTTTCTGCCAAAGGAAAGACTTATAGAACCCACAAGACTCAAAGTTAACAGAAAACAAATCAGTATTATTGGACATTAATGATTTTTGAGTCTTTGAGATGGATTTTATGGTCAACACCAATGATTCTGTCTTACTCATATTGAATCATGTAGAAAGGAAGAATTTTGAAATTGGCATTTCCCACACAATTTATTGCCTACAACTAAAGACAAACTCTGGTTTCTCGAGCTATCTCTCAACTTCACCCTCACTGCTTCTGCCTGAGAGCAGCCCTCCCTTAACAAGGCATCACGTGCAAAACAGAGCTCTGCTGTAGGGAAGATGCTCTTCAGATCCTGACTGCTGCAACTTTCCTCCTGGCGCTGGAGGTAGACTTTGATATGTACAGAATCACCTTTGCTTACATTCTCCTAATAACACACCTGATGCAGGCAACACATGACTACATCGCTATTTTTAGCAGACAAACAGATCTTTGTTTCTGATTCTGAATGTAGAAAAGATAACACATTGTCCAAGAATTAATGGTTCCCTCCCCTCTGCCCCCATGGCCAAAGGCGCCTCTGCTTTAGAATCAGTGATGCTGGTGGCACCATATCCTGAGTAGTCACTCCAACCACAAGTGTCTTCCTGGACCACAGTCCCCGAATAGAGTGTCCCTGTCACTGTTGTGTGTCCCAAAATCCTGACCCAGTACCTAATGGTGCAAAGGATGCTTGTGGGTGCCACACTGCTCCCTCTTCTGCCACCCCAAATAAGCATGTGACCCATGAGCCCTAAGAGTCTACCTTGCCCCTTCCCCTTCAACCCACCTGCACAACCAAGGCTCTTTCCTCAGTGGAAATTACAGAGCCGCCTGTCACATGGAGGAGGGGCCAGAGAACAGGAGAGAGGTTAGGAGAAAAAGAGATAGCAAAGGGGAAAGGAAGGAAAAAGAGTTAACATGTTTTGAGTCCAATACTCCAGGACATATGCTAAATACTTTACATTTTTTACTGAATTTAATCTTACAAATAGCCCAAAAGGGGAGAGCTACTATTAAGTTACTTTTCAACTGAGAAAAACAACAAATTTTGTCTAGTAACTGCTCAGAGTTACCAGTAAGAAGCAAAATCAAATACTCAGAAATTGTTGGAAGACTGAGTAAGTGATTTTCATCACTAACCATCACCTCTCCCCGGCACCTTCATGGGAGTGGTCAAGAAGGAGAATAAGACAGAAGCGGCCTGTCATCTCACTTACTGAGTGCCATGTACACTCAACTCCAGTCTCTCTGATGGGTCTAGGTGCTCCATATACTCAGCTGATGCGGTACAAAATTATTAGAAGAGGCCATGTGTACACAGGCCATTATAGGTGCACAGGCCTATAATCCCAGTACTTGGTAAGGAGGCTGAGGCAGCAGGATTGCCATGAGTTTGAGGCCAGCCTGGGCTACACAGTAAACTTGAGGCCAGCCTGTACTACACAGTGAGACCCTGTCTCAACAACAAAAAAAATGTAAGTATGGCAACCATGCAGACAAGAACACGTTCAGCGTACCTCGGTATAGGAATTCCTGATGGGGAGACGAAGCCAGCTCCTGGAGTGTTATCTACAGAACATAAGGGCTAACAAATCTGGAAAGCCCAGCATGTTTGTTCATTTGCGTACTTCCTTGCTTGCTTGCTTGTGTCGCAATACTAAGGATTGAACCCAGGGGTGTTCCACCCTTTTAAAGTTTAAGACAGGGTATTGCTAAGTTGCCAAAGTTTACCTTGATCTGGCCACTGCCGTGCCTCAGCCTCCCAAGTAGCTGGGATTACAGGCATATGCCACTGCCCCCAGCTTGAAAAACTAGCAACACATGTCAGATAAACTTACTCTAACAATCTATGCCCTTGCATTAAGGGAATATTTGCAAATTTCAGATTCTCCTGGTTCTCAACCTTGAACCAAATGTATGCTGGAGAACACATAGTTCTCTAGGGAAAGAAAACAGTACTCAGAAGACCCTGAACAATCCCTGGGCCTCCACCTTCTCCAGTTGGGGAAGAAATTTCAAAAAATGTTTGGTGTAGTCTTTTGGGAGAGCGTGAACAATAAACACACATGTCAGGATTTCCTGGTGTATTAGTTGGAAAACCTCGTGCCTCATGCACCCTGGACCTACAAGATCACAAGATGTGGGACTGGAAAGCAAAGCTTGGCACCACTGACACGCTTTCCAGGTCTGCCCCTTTCGGGAGCACCGCAGGATGGCTGCGTAGGGCAAGTTGCCCCCAGTCTGCAAGAAGAATCTCATTTATGATAGAGTAACCCTTCCATTCAAAACCCATTACTGCTATAAACTTTTCATGCCAGTGCTGGGCTTGGTAGAAGAAGCCAGGGACCTGAAGTTTCAAGCTTTCTTAAAACTGTAGTCATTAAACAGCATGTTAATCATGGATCAGGGATTGAGCATTATGCAGCCCATTAAGCTTTTGTACGTTCCTGGAAGACTGCAGATTGTGTAAAAATACAAACGATCCACCAGTTTAAATAATTGGCTATAATGAACAACAGAATTAATTATGAATGACCACATTGCTTACCCAGTTGACCTAAGTCATTAGCAGACGTAATGCGCTGGGCAAAAGTAAGACAGATTTTGGCTTCTACAAAGCGCTCCACAAGCATCCACAATGGTCCCAGAAATTCACAGCCAGCCGGAAGGACATACATGAGGCAGTGTCTGTGAGGCCAAGGCTGGTTGTCTGGAGGAAGATTCACTCTGAATCTGCCCTAAGAACGTGATGTATTGTCAGAGTTTGGGTTTATTATTGCACAAGAAAAAGACTACTTGCCTGTTTCAGTGAGATGAGCTATTCTGGTCTTTTCAGCGTTAACTGAGCAGTTTGTTAGTTAGCTTTTTCCTAGGTGTGTCCTGTGGGAGGCTAATCCAAGGGATGCTGGGAAGGGGGGACAATGAGTAAGTGGAGTGCAGGGCGGGGCTCCCAGGTCCAATGTTTCTGGAAAATGCCGCATTCTTCGGCCTCCAGGGAGGATCCCAGTGCAAACGCTTGGGAGTTCTGTGAGTCCAACGGCACGGGAGCTACTTCGGTTCTGTGTCGGTCAGCTTCGCGGCCACAGGCAGCGGGGCCAGTGCTACCTACCTGGAGGAGAAGCGGAGTCCAAGGAGGCTGCTCCGGGGAGGAGGACGGGAAGGCCACAAAACCGGGGGTCTGGGGCAGAAAGACACGGAGACGGTGTGGCCAGCGCAACACGGTGGCACTGAGGGCCATGGCATCACCACGTCCTGCGATCCCCGGAGGACACCCGAAGAGGCAGGGGAAGACAGCAGCCCGCACAGAGGCCTGCTCTGCCGGGAGTGAGGGTGGAGAGAACGACTGTCCGCCCGCGAAATTCCTTACAGCGAGCAAACCAGGCCCTGCTGCACTGGACTGCTTCTTTCCCCTGGCCTCTTACACATTTCCCAGTCTCCCCCAAAACTTTTGGGAATGGAGTAGATAATAATAAACGGGGCACGTGGCGGGCGGGAATACAGCTCAGTGGAATCGCACCTGCCTGGCAAGCACCAGGGCCCAAGTTCGATTCCCGGTCCCCAAATAAACAAACAGGGTCCAGGCCTGACAGACATCGAATGCAGCACGGCGACCGTGAAGGAACACAGCCCACCCCTGGGAGCCAGCGGCGGTGACGCACATCAACCAAAATCTCCCTCACTTTTAAAAATCGACACCAGCTTCGTAAAATGAACCCCAGAAGCGTCCCTGGTGGGGGAAGTCAGCCCGCGGCAGCCTGACACCCGAGCACGCTGCAGGAAGCAGGGCAACCCGGGCAAAGAGGCACTTGTGCTGCTACTTTCCCCACCAGCACTTTGGCGTCCCCAAGTATCCGTGGTCAGATTGGTCCCCTGGGAGCAAATAAGCCGGGTGCAGGGACTCAGGCCCTGCGGGGATGCCGCCGCCCGCACGCGGTTGCTTGCAGAGACTGCCCCCGGGTGAGGCGCCTGGAGACCTGAGGAGGGGGCTTGACCCAGGCCACCTCCGACCCCCACCGCCCCCGGGCCTGGCCTAACGGAAAGCCAGAAAGAAGTGGTTTAGATGTCAAAAGACGTCCAAAAGTAAGTAGCCCCTCTGGGTAAGCTGGCTTCACATCACAAAAAACAAAAACAAACAAACAAAAAAAAAAACTCTTTAAAAAGGGCTGGGGGTATAGCTCAGTGGAATAAGCGCTTGCCTAGCAAGCGCAGGGTCCTGAGTTCGATCCCCAGTACCGCAAAAAAAAAAAAAAGAAAGAAAAGCTGGCTTCACAGTGTCACTGAGGAACTCATATTCCTCCATCTCTCTGCTCTTTAGGAAGTCTCATCTCAAAAACGGCTGCTGAAGATCCACCCATCACATCCATATTTCAGACAGCAAGAAGGAAGGAGTGAAGATAAGGATTTGAAAGACCAGAATTCTCCCACAATTTCCACTTTAGTTCAACGACCAGAGTTTAAATACACTGCCAAATAGAGCATCAAGAAAACTGGGGAATACAGTTTAATTACGGAGATACGTTGTCCCATCCCGCCACCCCGCACCCCCCGACAATACAGAGGTTATGCTAGTGTATTAGTTAGGACTAACTTCACAGACATTTAGGCAGCCCCAGGCTGGTTTGCCAGATCCACAGCCACCTGGGTCTCAGACCTCTTCGACCACGCGGTCCTAACGTCCTTATCACGGGATTTCTGCTTCATGGCCCACACATATCTACAGTCCAGCTAGCGAGAAGGAAGACAGGCAAGATGCTTTAAAGTTTCTGAAAGTCCCACGTGCCAATTACATCCCAGAGCCACTGCTAACCACAAGGGAGACTAAGAAATACATTCTAAGTGGCCACAAGCCTGGGCAACGCTTGTGAATTCTGATTCTGAAAGAAGAGGGAAAGCACACTGGAGACAGGTATCGGTTTCTGTCCCCATGTGTAAGGAAGAGAGACAGAATGCACATTGGGTGAGCAATCCGTGATAACCCCGTAACCTTCCGCATCCACTGGATCACCCTCCAGGTGTCAGACTCCTGTCTCTACTCCTTGCCCTGGGCTAGGTCCCTTGGATCTACTTCTGGTTGGGCAGACAGGTCCCCAGGGCTTGGGGTGGGTGACACCCTGCAGTCTGCTGGTCATGCCAGCCTAACCAACCTTCCCTAATCTTGAACATGTTTTAGTTTTCAGACTTTTCCAATTTTAACAAAGAAACAAAGGGTTGGTGATTACTTAGGGGGAAAAAACCCCACCAATTTCTGATTAGGAAATAGATTTAGTCCCATGGAAAGTCCTCGCTACATGAGCCTTTTGACAGAACCAGGTGGATTTGCACTTGTGAGTAGAAGCCCATGGATGAAATCGTCACTGAAGAAAATGACAGAGTGAAGTTGTTGTCACAACTCAACCCCTGGGCATTTTGTATTTGCCGTCTACAAAATAACTTAGGAAGGAGCTCATGAAAACCTTGGGCCCAGCTCACCATCTTGAATAAAAGCCAATGAACACTCTCACCTAGGCATACGCTGGGTAATTCTCATTTGGTCAAGTTCAGGGAAAGTTTATACAAGTGTAGAAGTTCCAGACACGTCTGCTGGTCCTGCATGAGGTCAGGCATTCTCAGCTACTGGACTCGGAGGTTATCATACAACCGTAACGGCACCTGAATTCACATTGTCCTGAGTGACAGTGCAGAATGGCCACCTCACACCAAGAACATCTGAGTTCATACTCTGTCTTTGGCACTTTGTAAATTCTGTGACTATAAGCAAGTTCCTCCCCCTCCTCCAGGAGCACTGGATTCTTCTCTCTTCTTGTCTCAGAGATGACACCACAGTAGGCTGTCTGAAGACTAAATAACTAGGTACAAGGAAGAAGCTGGCACCACCTTTGGTCCACAGAAGAAGTCAGTAAATGTATTCTGCATCTTGATTTATATACAGAGAAAGTTCAGTACTATCCTAATTAAACACAGCTGCTATCATTCTTTTTAGAGTTAAGAAAACCTTCATTTTGAATTTCCCACTGTAGGAAAACTAAATGTTTTCAAAGCTCTATAGCTAGAATAGTACTTAGAACCATAAGCCAGTCAGTTATTGTTCATTAAAACATGTAAAACTTATATTGAAATTACACCCCTAAAGTCCATTTGCTTTTATGACTTAATTGTGTGTAGTAAAATTTTACTACCACATTTAACAGATATTAACCTAATTCTTTTTAAACAAAAGCAATATTTGACTGGAAATCAACCTTAAATTGAGAAAACAAAAAGGAACTCCCTTAAAATATTTTCTTATTACTTATTTTTCAAGAAAGGTCAACTCGACTAATGCATGGGTTCGCTTAATGTCTGATTTGTGTTATCTCAATATTTTAGTAAAACAAATTTGTTGCTATGGTGCTTAGTTTTAGCACTAGCATGAAATGCACTAACACCAGGAAGGCAAAACCAACCGAGTTTTACAGAAACAAATTTCAGTTGATTGAGTTTATGGACTGGTTAAAATAATTTTTTAAACTCTGGAAGTATCTAGAGAAGATGAGTGTTTTAGATAGATTAACCTCTGATTATATTGTAGAATATCTGTCACTTTCTTGTATAATAAAAATAAAACAAATATTATCTATCCAAGGACTAAAACCACATGACTTTTCATCTTAATATACCTCAGAGTGAAATCTTAAGAGAATTTCACCTTACTTTATGTGTTCCTGTAAAGAATAAAACATCTTTAAAGTTCTCAATAAAAATTCATAAGATACCATTAGATCCTTATAATATGTTTCTCATACAGTATTTATAATTCATAGCTTCAGAAGGTACCAGCATACATATACATGAACAATAACACAGACTTCTTGGGTGATTATCTGAAATTCAATTTGACTCTACAACTATCTATTCACTGGTACATAATCAGGGATATGTTTGTAGTGAATGAGATTCACACATGACAAGACAGAGCATTGGCATCACCTTTCGGTTTGGAGCCCACACCAAGATAGGCAGATATATGGTAGCTTTACAGATGAAATGGTGTAAAACACAGTCTCTGCCTCAAGCAGCTTGTTAATATTATCCTCAAGGCTGATAATGCCAACACATTACATGCATAGGGTGCTTTTAAATATACAAAATATACTGTGTCTATTGGTTCATTTGACACTGTCAATATCCTTACAAGGTAGCTGTAGAACAGGTAAAACAATTTCCATTTGCTAGACGAAATAACCCTTAGCAAGTATCCAATCTGCTCAGGGTCACGAAGCTAGATTGCTGGTGAGAGTAGGATTAGAACTGCACTTTTATCTAAGGAGTTCTTCACTCTAATACACTTCTTCAAAACATTCCTTTAGGATGTCTAGACGTATTTGTAAGATTTACAAAACACCAACGCAGTGTGGTAGATGAAAAGGCCAAATCACCAATGCGTTAAGGACGCTGGGGTGTGGGGTGAAAACTCAAGACCTGGACCCTTCGGGCTGACCTGCTTGCGAAAGGTGGATAAGATACAGAAAAGCGGGGAAGGACCAGGAAGCTGGATCCAAAATGCTCTGCATGGTAAGCTGGGGATCATTTATTTTTCAACCTTAACCTTAACATAATGCCCAGCACAGCCCCCTGACCCTTGTAGGTCATTAAGCAGTACCTTGACTTCTTCCCATAAAGCCCTTGGTAACTAGTGGAGGATGGAGTGAGTAAATGACTGCAGCACAGTGAGTGAGTGACAGATGTACTTCTATAGCACTCAAGATTTGGAAATCCCACTGCGTCTCTATTTTTTTTTTTTTCAAAAATCCAAAGACAGAAAACAAAACAGGCAAACAACAACAACAAAAAAACCACCAATAGTTGTTGCTTTGCATATTGATATCTTTGAAGTGTGTGTTCAGGATAACACATATAGACATACAAGGTTGATCAAATAACCCATCATCAATTATTCCATAGCATTAAGTGATATAATACAATAGTAGAACCATGTTAGCCCTCCTGCATATATGTATATTCATATATATATATACATACATTTTTGTCTCTTTCTTTTCTCCTTTCCCCGTCTCATCTGTTCTTTGTTTTTGAACAGATTTCTTTCATGTCTAGTAGTTTATATTCCCACCCTCGTGTTCTTACACCAGTGATACAATACGTTGCCTGCACATGTATCACTGATTTATTTCACTTACGAGTATGGACTCCAGTTTTGACCACTTGCCTACAAAGTCCCCAAAACTGTCTTTCTTTATAGCTGAATAATATTCCATTATATAAAAATGCCACAATTTTTTAATCCAGTCTTCTGTGGATGGACACTTGGGTTGCTTCCACATTTTAGCTATTACAAATTGAGCTGCTATAAACATGGGTGCACATATATCAGAGTGA